>JAPYYV010000922.1:0-27306 GCA_030522625.1 Copidosoma aretas
CAGGAAGGTTTAAGAGTCTATCTTCCTGCAGCACTTAACCTAGACATCATCTTCAGAGTGCACTTATACCTGGACATCGCACTTGATTGCTGAGGAGCTATAAATCCTCTACGAAAAATTATAGACATTATCCATGTAACACGATTTTAATGATTGCCTTGATAAAACTTTCAATAGGTACTCTTACAGGAAGTGGAGTCCCTCTTACTAAGTACTTATACTGTCAAATCTTATTTTAGAAATGATTTTAATTTTTAAGAATGAAATAGAATTTGACTTATTGTTTATTTACTTTCAATAACTAGAAAAACAAAAACGAATTCCTATTGCACCTTATGTTGACCAAAATAACCTTTACTGTATCTCCTCCACGCTGGCCAACTGGATAAGATACTAGCCTTTCAATCTTGGGGCCCGAGATCGGATCCCGATCCCGGCATTTTTTCGTTCCGAAGGTGGCATGCCGAATATGAGGGGGTGGGGGTCCTGATATTGCGTTAGTATCTATGGGCATGAAAGCCCAAACTTTCTGGGCTTGAACCTAAATCGACGCTCGTGGATCGTCATTAAATTGTTATCCATATAACTACTCTTGAAATTCTGAGGCCCCACTAGAAATCCTCACAACTATTCCATTACTGCCCCAACATTGTTAAGATTTTATTTTACAAAAATTGTAGTGGATAACTATGTACTGTCTAGTTTCGAACATCAATAGAAGCGTAAAGCTCCAAAAGTTCGCGTTTGTATGCATATAACTTCTGTCACAACTGTACGCTTCGTTTAAAAAACCTTACAGATTGTTTATAACTTTCCTAAAATTGTTGAAAAGTATTATATATTTTAAAACATCGTTAAAAAAGATAATGTATTGCCAATTTTGTGGACGATATCTTCAGTGTGGAGATCAAATTTATATGGCTTTACTTTTAAGTTTTGGAGTGATTGTAAATTTAGATAATAAATGTCAAAATTAGTTATCGATATTTAAAATGAAATAACAAATATTAGAAAAAAATTGTTCCAAATAAAAAAAAGTGAGTTTGCGTTAACAGTATTTTGCATTACATAAGTACAGTTAATAGCAGGATACAAAGTTCATATAAGATGTAATTAGGAAAAAAAAACGATAAAAATTGGCTCTAGTGTGATTGTGCAGATTCAAATCACAGTAATCTTTAACCTACTCTCAAAATTCAATATCAAATACATAGTTATTTTTATGTCACTCACTGTCTTGTGCATTTGATATACTATTTAATTGTGTGAGAGCAAGATAACTTATGGCGACGTTCAAAGTTACTTACATGTCATCTGGGATCGTCTATTGATTGGTATTTAATGACTGTTATAAGACATTTTAACTATGCAATATATTGTTGTAAGATAGAAAAAAATGGTCCTAGGTAATGTGGATGACGTAACAGTAACATTGAAAGATGTAGAACCTATTTGATTGGCGAAAACTTGCACGATTTTGAAACGTTAAAAATAAAAAATACACTGTATAGCGTGGAAATTCAGCTGATTTTACATAAAAAAATAAAAATAAAACGTTTCCTAAGACTATTTTCAACGGATAGAAAATCATGTAAAACTCCAAAAAAATTTACTTTAAAAACCATGTTTTTTGCTCTTAATGATATTTTTTGGACATGAAAATAATATTGCACGCATTCCGCAGGCGGGGAAACAAAAATCCGATCCTGCAGTGTACCTATACTTGCTGCCTGTCCTCATTCCGCTCGGAGACGACCGCGTGCATAGGTAGTGATTGCTGTTTTTTCCTAAATATTTACGAACGCGAGCTTAGGCACTACAATCATGATAACCCGCACATATGCAATGTATATATAGATCAAAAATCCTTGTTTTATACGTTTTTATAAAAACCTAATAGACGACACAATGATTAAGTTGAATAGAACTTTATAACTATACTAGTAGTAGTCACAACATACATAAGCATTAAAAAGATTGTTATACATGATAAACGCGTTTTTTAAAGAAATGATTATACATAAGAAGAAGTTTTTCATTACTATATGCCCATATGCCGCCGCATCTAGGTTGTAATTCGTCGTAAGTCTTGCTGTTCGAGACGAACACGCGTGGATATCGCAATATTCACGTCCATGTATTGCTGCACGACTTACCACTTCGAAACACACGGCTGTACCCTATAAAAAAATTAACGCTACCTTTTTTTGCGGTTAGTTAAAAAACATGTGCGTACGCTGCACCGTACATAGACAGTCAACTGAACGGTAATCTTTCAAGAATAAGTCGGATAGTACATACAGAAAACACTGATATGGGGGATTCTCCCGTAACTTGCTCAGGACGTATCCAGGGCTTGTGTAGTTGTATACAAATGAATTTGAATACTATAGAAGTGATTTTATATGTTAAAGGATGTTAAAATTCTTTGACATATGGTCTAAGATCGACTTATTGCCTTTTTAACCAAAAAAATTGCCCATAAACGCTCCTCCAAGTTAAAAATTAAGGTTTTTTGCCGGACTTGCGCATACAGGTTGTAAAGTACGGTCAATACGGATTATATTTGTATTGTAGTTGAATTGATTATAAACCAATAAGTGTATGTAATCAGTGCTTACATTATGTCCCCGGATTGGCCCGAAATCTTGCACGAGAACAAATCGACTTAAATAACGTGGTGTTTACTGACACAAGGCCAACAATCAGCCACATTTTAAAGAACATACCGAAAGTAAACAATCGTCATTACGAAAGCCGTTTTGAGTCATAATCTCGTAGATGTCTAAGCGTTTGATTTTTCGTTTTTTGTCACGTACACAAACTTGGGTCAGTTCCCGAATCATCTTGTACCACTACTAGGCACACGTAAACAGGTACGCAAACTACATTTCCCTGTTACATCTGACCGCAACAGACTGATCATAAGCAAAAAGGTCTGCATAATGTGTGTACGAGATGTAAGAGCACTCCGAGGCTCGAAATGTCAGTTCCCGAATGTCAGTTCCGTGACAGTTCCGTGATCATCTGCTGTCAAACTGCATTTAATTCGAGTTTCAAGCAATATATTACTACAAAACATTTCTAATGGCATAGTTGGGCCAAACTTTGAAGCCCGTGTGTCGGCGTTTCGACTGATAGGCAATTTTTCGGGAGATGTATCGATCAATATCGATAATGTAGTAAGCGTACATTGCCATGTAGCAGAGGACATACGAAGGCTCTGACTAGGCCTAAATAAGAGCTAAGGTAAGCCCCTTTTGATTCAAAAAAGATTCGTTCTATTAAGTCCCATCGATCAAAAGTTATAGTGATTTTAAGAAAAATAACGATTTTCTCCGAAATTTCCATAAACTCTCCCATTTGTTGAATTTTATGGCTTATCTTTGAACTGCTGTAACTTTCGACCGGAGACACTCCATTACACGTAATTCTTTTCAATCGATAGGGTTGAATCCCAGCTCTTGTTTGGGCTTGGTCAGGACATATGAAGCTCAAAAGTGGCTTAGTTACACGCATTACCAACAAACATGTTTTTTTTCGAAAATTTACAGAAATTGACTGACTGGAAATGTTGTATATCTTATGGAAAAATGACTATGTAGAGAAATCGTTTCGAATACTTGTTTTGGGTACGATTTAAAATAATTATATCAGAAAAAAAAATTTTTTTGGTAATCATTTTTTAAGCAAATTTTTCAGTCGTTCTGAGCGAGTTACGGGAAAAGCACCCATATACAATAACATTATATACTTATTCTAACAGTGATTAAGTAATAAATCTCTTTCTGATACAGAGACCGATACGTAAAATGAACAGAACTGTCAGACTGACGGCTCGACCATGCGGCCTGAGTCTCCGCACAGTGAGGAAGAGAGACAGAAGAAGTAGTATGGGCAGGGGCATGGAGAAAAGGAATCAAGGTATGCTCACGCAGATCTTACCAACAGTCAACCAGTCACAAGCCCTTCTGATGGTCCGCCATTTAGGTCAGGAGCAAATAAAATAATTTGAAACTAAGGCTAACTTGGCGCGGTTAGAAAAGTTTAAAATTTTCTATTTGTAAGTTGTCTTGCGAGAACACCTTCTTTTCCATCTACTGTGGGCGGATGCTGTATGTATATGGAAGTAGAAAGCATGATGTACAGGTATGTTCGAAAACAAGAAATCTGTCGAGTGCGGGCGACCTGCGTCAGCCTGAGCTTGACCAAAACATCGGAGAACGAGCGTTCTACGCCAATTTTGGGCGACTTCTCGACTTGTGACTCTTGTCAGTATTGACATAAGGGTGCGGTTTCATGGAGCACGGAATCCGCATACTGAACCAGTGCTCTCGACTGCGGCAGAATTACCGTCAGGTCACCATGTTGAAATTTTTTCGTTATGGTAACCTGACGGTAATTCTGCCGCAGTCGAGAGGACTGTACTGAACCCATTAAAGCCTATGAAAGTAAGAGAAAGGTCTTTTACGCACACCTCTCTCTCACTCTCATAGGCTTAAATGTGTTCCGTATGCAGATTTCGTATTCCATGCGATCGCGCCCGAATAGTTGAACGTGGAAGGGATGCATCCGCAACTAAATTGAAACTTAATTTTTTTAACCTGTAGGTTATGTTGAAGAACGTTAAAAGATTTACGTAGTATTTTGTATGAGAAGTAAATCGCCAAAATAATATTTTTGTAACTCAAATATTATTACATTTTTTTCTATTAAGTAAAGTAATTTTTACGAGCATGAGAAAAATAAGGTTTTTCCATAATTGGTTTGGCTACTGTTTGTTATGTTACGAAGCATATTAGATCTGAAATCAGAAGTATAATTAAATATGTATGCTTACAAAAAAACGTTTGTGTCTGCATGAGCTTTATTTAGTGTTTATTATACCTCGGGCTTATTTGTATCGGAAATTAGGTACAATTTATAACTTTTAATTAGCATTCGTATATATTTAATCTAAATTTTGAACAATCATATTATGATTTTGATGATGTTTGTTAAATCTTATATAATTATTTTTTTTTGTTTATTTGTTGTACGTGAAAGTTCAAATGAATTTTAATTTTAAGTATGATTAATGGCATTTCACGTATTTACATATCGCCATTAAAATAACTTAATACATTGTAGTATATACCGACATCTAGCAGGCAACCTTGCTTTTAAACTGAATCTACTTCATCAGGGGATTTCCGTTCCTTATTGGTGAATCTACCTTATCCGCGAATTTTTCAAATCTACCTTGTTTTTTGACTTCTTAAGGCCTCACCGTATCAGTGGGTTAGATTTGAAATACTCGACTCCTATTGGTGGGAGTTTCCTGTTTTAGGCGGAATATCCATGACCCTACAATCTAGAGTGAATTATTCTATAGTAGCCTTATTTACACATTGCGCTCCAAAGAAAATTTATTAGAAAAGAGGCATTAATAAGAAAGAATGACGGAAATATCTGCATATACTCTTTGAGCGCATGTACAGGCATTTCGAACGTCTTATGAAAGCAACAAAGTTATGATTATACAATAAAATTAATGTTAATGGAAAGTATGAGAATAATAATCATACTATAAAAATTCGTAGAAATTATAAAATATGTTCATCAACAGTCGTTTGTGGGTTGCAATTTATCCTGCTTATGTAATCAATGCAATCAAGCAATGTTATGGCAGTCATCTTAAAATAGACCAAAATCGGGTGCTTTATTCTTACATTTCAAAAGAACGTTCAACATTGGAGCTTTATTCTTAAGTTCACCTCTTTTTCCTACTCCTCTGTAACATACCGATAACGAGGAGAAAATATTGAAATCGAACCATGTGTGAGATCAAAGAGCCAATCTTTTATGAGCCAAGGTCCCTATATCAACTGTCCAGTTTATCATACTATAAAAGAAAAGAATATGAGATGTCAAAATAAGCAGTACAAGAATAGGAAATGCCTTGGCTCACAAAATAGTAGCCCTGAGGGTTACCTATACCTATTAAACACTCTTATTTATTGATATAATGGTAGTCTGTAGGTGCAATTTTCTTAGACCTATTGGCAGCAGGTTTAATGCCTTAGATCTCATCGATCTATAAGCATGGGAAAAAAAATACCACAAGAGGGGCTTAAAGCGGATCATTATTTTCATCACTATTTTTTTGGATCAAAGTGAAAAAAACAGGGTGATTAATCTTAAGATGTAAAGAATTAAACCAAAGGACAACACATTTATTTTGTTTTTTACTTTATATATTTTCTATCCAAAACAAATGAAAAGCCCTAGTAACTGTTGATGTTAAATCGTTCATTTATTAGTTGACGACGATTTTTTTCTCTTCTCCTTTTGGCAGAGGGCTTATCTTTACTTTTAATGAGAAAGGCGTCAGATTTATTTACCAGGAACAAAATTATTATAAAAGATTATTGTCAGAAATGATTTTCGCAGAAATGACTGATCATTTTAATAGAATACTTGATTGTGATAATTTAAATGATGTTTTTAAGATAAATATTTACATGTTGCTACAATAATATTAATATTCTATTTTCTTATTTCAAGATAAATCTATTTTTATTTTTGTAATTGTTGCGCGCTACATAGATACCTTCTTTTTATATATTATGTACATGCGCGTCGGTTATTATCTTTTCATCCTCCTATACAATAGACACGTATTTCCGTATTTTCGATATCGGCTGTTGTTGTGCCTCCGCCAGGTACTGACGTGTTTAAATTTTTCAAACAAATGCTGGTTTGCAAATAAAACATAATTTTTAATAAAAATCTTTAATTGTACTCTTACGACTTTAGTGTAACATTTCATCTTACTAAGTATATTTGATAATGCTATACTCATTCCTCTTGTATCACGTTTGGAACTTAAAAAGGGTCTTACTAAAGAGAAGCGAAACGTCGTCAAAGGATAAAAAAAGATTGATTAGCAACAGCCATTGGTGTTTTTCACTTGTTTTCATTCGTCTTCCCTGCTGTTTTTCGAGCCACAAAACGTTTTACTATTTTTCATCTGATACAGATTCTGTCGCTCGCAATTAAAAATAATTCATAAAGAAAAAAAAAATGCCGCAAGTTCCACTGACGTGTTTAGGATTTTGCGAAATACAGTTTGTTACTAGCATTATGTCAACGTGTGGTAAACGCATGGGTAGTTTGGCTTTTGTTTTTGAAAAACTATAGTACCACAATATAACGAAACTAATGAAGCTAAAAAACAGAAACAACAAGTTGCAGATGTTTTTTTTTTAGGACTAGATGTCTATAGAGTAGATTTGCAGTCTCTTGTTCAAGAACATATGGACGACATAGTAAGTAGATGTGCACGTGCAAGTATGTGTATATGCAGTCTAGATATAGAAACCAAGGACTGCAAATAAAGGTACATAAAAACCTTTATGTGAACTGTAATTTAATCTATCCGTGTTGAAGGATACATTATACTGATACATATAGAGGCAGTCAAAGATCATAAAACAGTGTCGGCATATTGTCGTACCTGATAACGTTCACGCTAAAATAAAAATAATCGATAGAAATATAAAAATATGTTATAATTATAAAATGGAAATGAAATACAGCATATATTTATTAAATTGTTTCCAATAAGTAGTTTGGTTTTATTGGGTTGGGTGTGTGGCTTTAAATGTATATTTTCATATTTATGTGAATGTTATTTGATTACCAGTTCATAAAATTATCAAGGATAAATATTAAGATGTAATAAGCCTTGAACTATTTTATTATTTTTGTTGCAAAATTTAGGTTAAAGTTGTAATATTGCTCTGTCAAAGAGGTTAAAAACAATATTCTTTTTAAATAAAGTGGGGTGGTTTAGATGGAAATTTAGAAGCCTACCTGATGATGTAGGCTCGGAGAGCCAATAAGATTAATTTTTTTATTATTATCAATGGAAATAGTGGTATCTTTGGTAAAATTATTTAAAAAAAAAGTTACAGCATCATTTTTCAATTTTATGTTAGATAATGATAAAAGCAAATAACAATTTTCTCTGAATGATAGAGTTTTAGCTAAAAAATCGACAAAACAAAACAATTTAGCAAAAACAACTCAAAAATATTCCATTCATAATTTCTGGAAAGAGTAATTCTAAGTATAACTGTAGCTATATTTAGATCAGATTACAACAAAAAGATGTTGGACTTGTGACAAAATCATAACACTTATCAATAACTTAGCAAAAATTCATCAAAGGATTTACAAGGCAATGTATGTAAAATTCTCAATGATCTTAATCAAAAAAACTTGTTGAAAAAGATATAATAAGGTTAACCACATCCAGACGAACACTATCCTTTTCAAGGTGTACAGCTTGCACAAATAACATAAGCCGAATACTCCCTTAAGGCCTATTATCTTAATTGTGAACAGCCGTACATATTTTCCTAAAAATTGCTATATCATGACCTCGTGATAGGGATTAAGAACCCCCTTTTCAAAGACATAAATAGGCAATAATTTTTACAAAAATAAAAAAAATTTACTGTCCCAGAAGACCACTATTTGATATCTTCAGATGTTCAGTTTTGATTCACCAACGTTCCTTTGGAATTATTAGTGGAAAGTTAAGACAGACGATACAACGACATTAATCAACAATGCAAATTTTGCTTTGATAACATCTTGCATATTACAAAATTTATGTTCCAAAATACCTTTTTAGTCTACGATAATAACTTTTATCGCCGAATTTTTAGCATCCCAACGGAGTCACCGGTCTCCCTCTTTTTCGCTGACCTGTTGATAACGGACTTGAAGAGCCAATATCTAAATATACTTAAAACACAAAATACTTGCACCCCACTTTTTTACTGCAGACATGTTGACGATACAATGTTATTTATACCTACAACCTTAATACATATCACCCTTCAAGTGTTCAATAGTTACCACGATAAACTCCAATTCACGCAATAAATACAGTCCATAAATTTGATTAGTTTTCTGAATACCACTCTTACCATTGATAACAATAACAAAATAACATCCGATTGGTTCTCCAAGCCTACATCATCAGGTGGGCCTCTAAATTTTTATTTAAATCACCCCACATCCTTAGAAAATATCCTTAAGAAACACCAACATACCCATTGTAATTAATTCTAAAAATCATGCTATATTTAATTTCCATTTTATAACATTTTTCGGAAATCTAAATAAAATTTTCTCAAAAATTGGCTACAGATTGATCTTCAAAATCTATAATACTCTTAAAAATTCTATTTGTCTGAATTAAAAGAAACTTCAAAACATGATAATGTAAATTCTGCATATCGCTTAGATTGTAATAATTTTGACGCTCAATATATTGGACAGACCAAGCCACAGGTAAATAGTAGGTTGTATGAAGACATCAGACTCAAAAGTAGTAGCTGCGTACATGCAAGAATTCAACCATACGCTTAGTAAAGACATCATAAAAACTATAGATGAAGAAACCAAATCCAAAAAAGACTTTTAAAAATGGCAAATAAAATTTACTTACATAAGATTATACAAAAAGAAGACTTGTTCCATTTCATTGACATTTAAAATATTATTTTATACAAATTCACTAGCTATTCTAATAGATAGGATTTATTTTCATTTCAACGTTAACGTTACCAGTTATCTTAATATGCACCTACCATTTTATGATTTTTGACTGCTTACATATGTATCACTCTACTGTATCCTTTAACACACATACATTTAATTACAGTTAACATATACAGTTTCATGTGTTTTATTATGCAGTCCTTGATTACTATTTCTAGACTGCATACACATACATAGTTGCACTTGCGCATCTACTCACAAGTCACATCTATATGTTCTCGAACAAGAGACTGCCAATCTAGTCTTCAGACTCCTAGAACTTAAAAATAATCATCAGTAAACTATTGTTTTTGTTCGTTAGTTTTTTCGTTTCTTCATTTTATCGTGTTCTTTGTGCATATACATACTGTGATAATTTAGCATTACAAAGACAAAAGTTAAATTACGAATTCTTTTACCTTATTGCTATTGCAATGCACGTTTCAACGGGAGAAAGCAATTTAAGTTAAACTAGATTATCAGTTAAAATTATTATGATAAATTTAATGTGTTATACTTATAAGGTGAGTAATGTTATCAGGCCAAATTTTTCATATGACATGAACGCTATATATATAAATCAACTAAAAAGATATGATGTACAGCATTAACCTTATAAGGCCAAACAGATGTTAGCGAGACGTCGAAAATAAATCACTGTTATATTATGTGGAATCGTATTGATTTGTATACCCTGTATGATCAAATAAATCTCAATATCTATACATCCATAAACATTACGAAGGTAACACTACTATTTAATTGTATAATAATTATCTCTATTGAAATTCGATTGAGTGGCATTGCCTTTTTTTGGTTACATAAGGATATTATGGAAAGTTGTGGGTCTTTCTATAGACAAATATGTTTTCCTAAAGTCTTTTTGTAGTTCAACAAATGACTGCCTAATGACAAAGTTTTCTGAAGCCTGTAAGTGAGAAATCAGAGTTTAATCTAAAAACTTATAAGCTACTGCTATAAATATTTAGAATTATAAAAGAGTCAACGTTCAAATATTTTTGTTGTTTTGTCTAGTCCAATGCTTATTTCTTATTAAACATATTTATTTATTGATTAAAGAATTTTACGATTTATCCATGAAGTTTTCTGTGTTTCGTTATAAGTGGGGCTAATAATTTGAATATTTAATCTTGTAGACATTTGACTACTGTATGGAAAAAGATCATGTTAATTTTGTATACCGGTCAGTAAGAGGTAGAAGTCCATGCAGTTACTCATTGGAAATAGCTGAGAGACTAAATTTCGATAAAGATCTTTTGAGCTATGCCATAAAGGTAAGTAATTAACTATCCTTATTAGTAAAATTATAATATTTATTTATATTCTAAATATTACTTGTGAATTCAAAGTTTATGTGCACACCATTAATATTATTGTGTAAAATAAGCTTCCTTAAATCCATGTATGTATTACGTACGCAAGAAAAAGATAGGCGTATTTTAGTATTTGCTCATTGATTATCATTAAAATTCCGAAAGACAAATTTGCGGGTTATGTTCCTGGATTGATTTTGCCAAGTAATTGTAACAATAATAGACAAAAATATGTTATTTACTAAACGAAGTTACAAGACGAAAGTATTGAGGAGTGCAGAAGTGCTACAGGGAAAGCTGGAACAGACAGCGCTTTGGCAACCGCGGTTCTTTTTGTTTGAGAATAAGTTACTCCGATTTTTAGATAAAACAAAATAATTCGATAACTATTTATACTAAATATCTTATTTTCCTGCCCTTTTTGTCCTGAACTATAGCTTTAAAGAAATATATATGCAAGAAAGTAATAGGAATGACGAAAAGAGATGCGTATCTCAACATTCTTATATCAAGATATTTTTAGACTTAGCCTTTGCGTTAAAAGTGGATCATTGCTACCAATACTTTGTGATGTGAGCTGCATTTATTCGCTGTAATAACACTACGGTTTAGAGCACACAGCTAAATACTCTGATTGTCTGCAGCGATTGTTTTGTTTTTAAAGTTTGTAGCCACTTGAGTATAGTCCATTGAAAGATTCAATGTTGCACCAAATAGTCTTCCCTTTTTTTTATAGTTATTGAAGAGTGCATGATAGGTGTTACTTATAAAAAATAGAACACGATGATCATTTAATATCACAAAAGTTTCGAAGGCTATGTAAAGCCCAAATCTACAGCTTTGGATTATCTAAGTTTTTCAAATATATATGTAACTACAAGTTAGTGGTTATTGTCAAAGTACGTTTCTTGGCGTGATTTAAAGGTTCATTTCAATTTTTTTTTGTGGAGTTAATTTTTAAGTAAAAAAGACTGGACTCTCAACACTGACTTATTGAGATGGTGTCTATCTATGGTTAAAGTAACCTGACTATTCATATCAGCTCCTGCATTTTCTAAAAAAATATGAACCTTTTTATTTTACTAGTTTGTATTCTGAAGAACCTAAAATATCGTATGCATTACTCAATGTAAGGTGTGATCCACAGTAAGGACATCAAGTGTCATATTAAAAGTGACCGATTGAAGAATGATCTCCTTATAGTGTCCAGCCAGCGAATAGAAACACGGTATGGTACACAGCCCAAAATACCATAGAACACTTTTTACGCTTTGAAATTTACCGAATGTGTAGGCTGGCATGAAAACTGTGAGCCACGTTATTTGACTGGAGTGATAGTCTTGTAGCTTGGTGCTCAACTATAAATTAAACCTTTGGAGAAGATAACATCAGAAACTTAAACTGCAAGTCATGCACAAAGGAAACAACTGTGCACGTCAATCAAGAGATTGGTTGGTATGTCTTAGTAGATGCGATGGAACAGGACGATATCAAAAATATCAATCACAAATTTTCCAACTATATCTACAGTATGAAGCTACAGCTTAATGTGATAAACTTCGTTTTGTAAATCAAAAGGGCAATTGAAATTATTAGTCATTGACAAGGCAAGTTCGGAAAAGATCAACCGTGCTAATATGCATTATGTTGCCTTAGAAGTAGCGTGCGGTGCTACTCTACATATAATAAAGAATTGCTACTTTATGCAAAAAAGAACTTATACCATACGTATATAGGTGTCAATTTGCGGTCGTTACATATCATGAACCATTTAAACATTCATATACGTCCGTAAAGCCTGACATAAGCTTGTACAGGCTAATAGCAGAACTACGAGGCTATAAGTTCGATATAATACAACATGCAGAAATATCTCATAGATCGCCCGTCACTCTTTTCACCAATCTTGTATTAAGAGAGGGAAAAGTGAATACTAAACGGCCATGCTAAGAATCATCTTAGCTGGAAAACGAACAAGAGAAAGGAGGTCTGGCCGATAGCAACGGATCACTGCCTATTGTAGAAAAACCACTTTTTATGGACAAAAATCGATCCACCCAACAATTTTTTATATATAAAATAAACTTATGCTAATACTCGACGAATCATATACCACAAGAATGTACTGCGATAATCTAATATTTGTGGAACATTCAAAAAAATTCAGTTCTCTCCAAAACAGTTATTAAATGTATTCCCTTTAGAAAAAACTTTAGCAATCGTATATTATTTGTTTGAGCCGGTACATTTACTATCAATGCATAATATGTTTTGCTAAAGAAGAGTATCTAATGCACAACCTTACCTCTATGATGGGAAAATACATGTATTAAATACAAAAAATTCGATCCTCCAGCAAATTTTTAAGTAACTTGATTTTATGAAAATTCTATGATATACGAAAGAACCTATACCATAAAAATGTATTGCAAAAATTAGATCATAGGGAATCACAAGATCTAAAAGAAAATGATTTTCTTTCATATAATACTCTAATGTATTAACATTCATAAAAGACAATATTAATGTATCAATTATTTTGATAATTCTGACAGGATCTATTTTGGGACTTGCATTAATTTTTTTAACTGCGTTTCTGCAAGCCTTATCCTAATAATATCTGTTTGCATTTTATACTGATCGATCCGACAGTATATCTTACCTTTTTTTTTTGCTACGTGGCTATTGTAAGAACGAAGTACTACAATACAAAAAATATGTTTCCAAATGTTTCTATGGGTTTGATAAATTAAAAGTTAAAGTAGTATAATTCGAAATTGGAAATATGGAATCCATGCTTTTAAAAAAAGACTGATTTTTTTAATAGAATGACTCAAAAACGTGCTTGAGGCCTTTTTTTTCTACAAACATGTTATTTCAAAATTTGAAGGCTACGCTGCATTTTAGGTTTTTATTTTAGACCAAGCACACTATACAGTAATGTTTAATGCATCTACTTGGACAATTATACACGATTGTAAAAGTTATGTATAAAAGTAAATACATTTGACAATTGTTACGGAGATATTATAATTTTTTTCGAGGTTATGTTCCTTAATGATCAAATTATTGCATTAATTTTTCATGCTTCGCGGTTTTTTGTGTATCCTAAAATTTGCATCAATTTAATTAATCCGCAATAGGCTCCAGAATCGATTTTTTATCTTTTAATACGTGGATTTTCCAAATTTAGAGGTATGATTGTACATAAGGTACTTTTCTTTGACAAAACAGACAAAAAATTGATATTTACTGCATATGCTTGAACAATAATATACAATTCCAAAAGTTTTTTAAGACAGTAAGTACATCTGATAATTGTCTCGGAGATGATAGTATTTTTTCAGGGGTTATGATTCTTAATTATCTAATTTTCACAATAAGGTAACGGACCCAATACTTGACCACTTTACACAATTTTTGAGGTTGTATTGACTAAAAAAAGGAAGTAGTATGATAATTCAACGCTATAATTGTTGGATGGTATAAACAAACTATTGATCTTTGTAATCATACCAAGAAAGAATTTCCTTTGAAAACCTAAATTGCTTTAAAGATTCACAAACGTACCTTTCTTACCCCTAAAGTCGATCACCTTAACCGGGATAAAACCAACACTTGATCAGACTAGACCCTAATACTTGATCAGAAAAAAAAGCACATATATGATTACAAAGATTCACATCAGTGCACACTTCACCTTCCCGGCTCAGCGAATGGAAGCTTAGTACTTCAGAAAGTAAACACTCACTTACTTTTTTTTGAGATTTTAATCATACGAAAACAGTATCGCATTAAAATTTGTTTACTCATGAAATATCATGTATTATTTATTTATAAAAAATAATAACAAGACAATTTTGCATTCTAAATCATTAGAAAGGCAAAAGTGTACACTGATGAAATATATTAAATTAATTGTACAAAAAATGAAAAACTGAACCTAAAAAATTATGAATAAAACCATACGACCCAAATAAATATTTGAATAACTCAGAAGAACCTTTCTGATTCAGGCCTTGTTTAAAGCTTTGATCTCTCTTTATTATTTTCAACGTAGCTTTTGCTCCTTTGCCGTTTGGAAGCTAATTTTCTCTGCTTATTTTCTCTTCTGATTGCTCGCAATTAATTCGTTTGGAAACCTTATTCATAGTTTTTTTCTGCTGTCGAGCTTCTTTAGATGCTTCTTGCTTAAAAAATAATTCTTCTTTAAGTTTTATTTTAATTGTCTCGTATTCTGTACATTCTGAAATACAATTTACTGTGGTCAGGGCGAAGAGGTGCTAAGCATGGAATAGTTTTTCAGCAAAAAAAAGGGCCTTATATTACAAGACTAATACAAAAAACCACAATATAAAGTTTTGGCATTAAGCGAGGTCGGAAAAATTGTTTTTTATTGTAAAATAATCTTTATTTAAGCTTTTTCTTTTGTTTTTGTCACATATAACAAAAAAAAAGTTTCCCAGAGAGAAATGTTATTAGTAAAAGTTGTGCAGGTGCTGATTCAGCACATTATCTTACGATTCGTACAAAATTGTATATCGTTTTTATTATTTAAACGAGCAAAAAAGACGCTAAAGGCCAAAAAATGTAAACAATGGAAAGTAATAAAAAAAGTGCTTTAATTTGATTCAAATTGAGTAGGTCATACACTTGTATATATTTAACAATGTGGACCGAGTCCCATAGCGATACTCTATAATAGCGGCCGATTGCAAAATTGTCGGGTTGAAATTTTGATTGTCTGTACAGGTAGTCTATTAGAACAAATCGCAACCTGCTTTACTGAGATCAGTAGGTAGTTACAGTACCTTTGATTCCTTAAAAATTCAGATTTAGAAATAAACGTATAAAAAAGGTATTTAAAAAAAACCCGTAACTGAGGCCCGTATTATCGCCAATTGTAGACGTAGAAATTTGCAAATAAAGTTAATTCCATTGCGCTGGTTTTTTCATGAATTTGAAAAAGAATTATACTGTAGGACCAATAGAAGCTGAGATACGGTACTCCTAGTTTTTTGCTTGTAGCATCTGTCCAAATTACTTATATAACTTCATACGAAGTCAAAACCTTCTTTTATGTGTACTTTACAGCAGAAATGTTTGATTTGGGTCCATCTGATCAACCCTTTCATCATAAACAACTGTTACAATCACAGAAAATTGAGCTTAAAACGCGTCAGTTCAGCGTCTGCAGCCAGCAGCACGCCGCGCAGTCACCGATCCGGACAGATTCTATGCTCTTGCTGTACGCATCGATGCTACTGCCAGTCCTGCCAGAACCTTAGATGATGAGTAAACTACTCATAACAATAACACCTACAAGTCGTATCTATTTCCTCGCACTTTTTCCTTAACTTTCTTTTACCGTATTTTCTTTCTAAGGTACAAAAAAATCCATGTTTTTTTCACAATTCGTCAAAAATCCAGTTTTCAGCGCATTTTCTGTTAGATAAGTATACAAAATTAAATGTTTTCTAATTTTCTATAATTACTCAACAACAAATTTTGGTACGAAACATGCATTTTTCTATACTTTAAAAAGAAAATACAGTAAAGTATAGGGCACCATCGTGAAGCTAAGGAAAAAGTACGTAGAAACAGATGCAACCGCACAATCGTGGGTGTTATTGTTATGAATAACTTATCAATTATCTTAGATTCTGGTGGTACTAGCAGTTGCATCGATGAGCACTGCAAGGGCACAGAATCTGTCAGAATCGGTGACTGCGCATGCGCGGCGCACTGCTGGTTACAGATGCTGAACTGCCGTGCTGAAATTTCTGTGATTGTAACAGTTGATTGTGACAAACGGGTTGATCGGATAAACTAAGAAAAAAATTTCTGCTATAAAGTATACATTTAAGATGGTTTTGACTGAGTATAAAGTTGAAAAAGTAATTAGTACGCACGCTTTACGCAAAAACCTAAGCGTACTGTGTCTCGCAATGGACCACCTATACAGACAATCGAAATTTTAACTTGTCAATTTTGCAATAGGCCGTGATTTTGAAATATCGTTATCGGACGTGGCACACATTGTTAAACATACAAAAGTCTGTAATCTATGAGTAGATACAGATGAACCTGGGAAAATACCTACAAAGAGATCAGGCACAATAGTAGATAACTCAAGAATGATCTCATTTGCGATTGTCAGTAACTAGGAAGTTATCTTATCTGCTTAAGTCGATAACTCGGTAATTACGTACCAACACACATAAGACATTAGATAAGATGAGATAACGCTCAGTGACATCATAAGTTTTCTTAGGTCGGTACACCGTGCTCAGTAGTTACACCAGTACTTCCAGGGTTTACTCAATAAATAAAAATTTTCTAGAAAAGAGACATCGGGGTCGTACTAATTGAGAGAAGACCCTACTCTATTTTTGATAACACGCAGGTCCGTTTTATTTACTTTTTTTTTAATATCATTACTTTCAGTATTATCAAACTAACGAACAGAAGAATTATTGTTGCAATGTGTCATGTAAGTACGAGGGAGAGTTTTTGTTTAATAAACCGTAAAACTCAATAACGAGAGCTTTTACTATAAATAACACTCATATACCAGCTCTCAACAGATTGTGTACCAACCCACAACATTTAAAAATTATTATTTATATTTTTGCATCTGCTCTACACTGTTTTTTGGCCTTAACATACAATTACGTTTTGTATTTTTAGGAAAAAAGTGAAATAAACTTTTGTTTGGACTCAAAATTTCAGAGCTGTCAATGGTTAAAAGGTTTACAATGTAACGTGAGCATCAATTTCCTAACACCAACTTGGAAGAGCTGCTTTAGTGACAGCTGCTCGTCTTTACGTCAGATTCTGACTGATTCTCATTGACAGTTCTGGATGCAATTGAAAAAATTATTCGTACCATTTATTAGAAAGTCGTTCATTAGTGTAAGTAGTACTCTTTTGCAACTTTTTACGACTTATTTCAAGGGTATTAAATAACTTATGTTTTGTTACTGAATATCCTCGAGATGCCATGTGCAGTACCCATTACTTCGACTTATTTTCTTTAGCAGGTCATAAAATAGATTAAAGACCTTTCCAAGTGTCAATGGCAAATTGACTCTTTTGTCTGTACCAAAACGTTAAGTACGATACGTGATGAGCCTTGCCGCATGTCAAATACTGCACACTGTTGATAAAATGGAATGCGAAGCTTGATCTACATTTGCTGTGGAGTACAGTTTTTCCTTAAGTTTCTCGTGTAAGGTGGTGTTTCCTCTCTATAATTAACAATAAACATTAATAAAAATATGCTTTTTATTATGTTTTTGCTTTCAAGAATAATAAATACGATAAAAACACCAAGAATAAGGTGTTTTATTTATGTCAACATCGACTTAACCTCTCACTTCTACTCATATGAACTGTACATCTGTATTAACTCGCAAGCTATATTAAATCGGAAATATTTAAGCAAAAAACATCTATTTTGACATAAAAATCACAATATTTTATCGTTCATAAACAAAAAAAAATCATTATATGATTCCAAAAGGCAGTCGACGTCTGGTTCCAAGGTTTTTTTTGAAATGAATACATAATTATTAGTTTTCTTTTAGTATAACCTAAGAATAAATTAATTTTATCATATTCATACCTTTGTTACATCTCAGTTAAGTGTTAAATTGTTCCTTTAACTCTGTTTTGCTGCTAAGATATGATAAAACTATTAGCAGGCAGTCGTGCATATGACGCACTGACTGTAGATATGACAGCGAAAGTGGCGTGCAAGCAGTGTACTACGACAGTCTAGCGCAATATCATTAATCGCATCTCATTTTACGTATACTATGCGGTAACTCAGGTTTTTTTAGTGCTTAAACACTTAATCTTTGTATAAAAATTTACTTAAATATGCTTTTCGTAGTTACATTTATAATATAACACATGAATGTCTAATCAGTCGATTACTTGTGCCTAGTCAAGTATTGGGTTTGTCAGTTTACCTTTTCAAGCTATAGCATCTTTTGCATATCATACAATTTTTTGCAATTTTATCACTTAAAATTTTGCTCTAAAAGTAAATTTTAGTCTTTTGAAAATAATATTTTCCAATTTTAGAGGGGCCAAAAAAAAAATATGCGTTTATTTTAAATGTTCTCGCTAAAACAATAATGTTCTCTCCCCTCGGTCGCATCTCTAATGGTCTCTTCCCTCGGTCTCTAATTAAATAAAGAACTATCAACCTCACTCGCTATGCACTTATTTCCCGATCACTATACTGAGCGTAATCCCACGTAACAGTAATTTTGGTGCCAGAAGTGGGATCGGTCTAGGAATTTTTTTTTCCTCCTTTGGAAACGCACATGGTGCAGCGTCGTGAAACAAAAAGTGAATGCGAGTGAAAGAAAAAATAGAAGAGCCACTAAAAATAGTTGACTGAAAAAGTAAATAAGTGTGACAAGACATTAATAGTGAAAAAAAAAAAGAAGTTAGAACAGACCAGGGACCACGTAGAAACAAGTCATCGAGGTAACCCTAGAACAACCAGGGTTGCATCTTTAACACCGACTACCAAGAGTGGAGGAATAGAAAATAACATCCCAAATCACCCCGTACAACGAAGCCAGGGACAAGGATCAAGGAAAATAATACAGATCAGCGCACTTATACTTATAATCTGGACGGCAGCAACCTGGTGAGTTGGAATATATTGTTACATTTCCCCCGATGAACCCAAGGAGTAAATTAAGAAGAGGCACTTATAACATAGACCGAGAAACAAACCCTTGTACTTATCCTGCATTGAAAACGCATGAATACATACTTATATATTATGTATCAGTAGGCTTGCAGGATAAGATCATCAGCTGCGCCAATAGTAAAAAATATAACAAACAAAGACTATTGCAGCATCCCTAATTGACAACAAATGCGGGAGACCCTCTGCTTTGAAGTCATTTGATATAGAGCCCACGGATCAGACATTAAAAATACATACAGCAGAAAAGTTCCGCTGCTTACAGCCCCGTATATTATTTAGGAAAAAAAAAGAGAAAGTTTGAAAAAACGCGGGCGGAACGGTAAGTTGACTTATAGCATGAATACGCAGCCACCACGAGAAATACAGGAAAAACAAGATTGTTACTTCCGATCTAGACGTCTAGGCACTAAACTAAAAAAAAGACAAACTGGGTAATAAAAGAGGTTTGCCAACAATAGCAAACCCTTACTCTATAACAAACAGGAAATGACGAGCGTGGGATAAAGCACTGACTTGCATGAAGAGGGCTCGAAAAAATTCTTGGCCGATGACAAAATCGCAATGCATCAAATAAGCGAAACAAAAAACAGAGGGCAAAATATGGGCATCCTCCTAACAGCCCAGGGTTCACAATGGAAGCGCGCAATAAAGAAAAAAATGAACTGCTCTACGTAGTAAAAATGAATTTCTCACGGGAAGGACATACGCCACCCTTAGTAAGCCTAGAGAGCCCACAACCAAGAAACGAAAGCGGGGAATTTTATGCGGATACAGGTATCGAAGTATCAATTATTAAAATAAGTAGCCTTAAAGAGAGCTTATATATAAATTATAATAAGAGAATATCGATAATCGGCGTGACACACGAAGCATAGTGCACGTTGACAACGGTAAAATTGACACTAGAAGAGCTGACATGCACTCTGCATGTCGTCCCCAAAGACGTTCTGACACAGATAGGAGAATTAATTAAATAGGACATATTAAAGAAATATAACAGCCATATATGCACCAAAAATAATTTATTAGTTTTAAGTATCACCAAGATACCTCTACTAGAGCCCGAGGCATTTTACATCCACGCAAGATCGAAACAAATAATTTTCATGCGTATAAAAGAGAGGTACAAAAATATATTAGTTGGACGGGTACCTCTGCAAAAATCAAATAAAGGCATTTTATTCGGTTATTTTGTAGCAAACAACAAAAGCAAAAATGTATATGCCAGATGTAATAATATTACTGATGGAGCAATAAAAATACCTGCACCTCGCGTAGGATTGCTCGAATGTGAGATGATTTACGGGGCAGAGCCGTACAGCGTCGATGGGGGTGACGCCAAAGGCTTATAGGTGGCCATGATAGGATTATTTAATTTAAATGAAATCAATAGAAAAACGTAGTAAAACTAAAAAAGACGACAAGCTGGAAAATGAATGGTTTTTGATGAATAATGAAGCAAGGATAGAAGAAATATTGAGACCAGCGGACATGACGGGTTGTAACGAAGAAGAGTTGCGACATGTGCGTGAATTAATGAAATTCGACCCTCTTATGTTTGGTTTCACCGGAGGGCCTTCAACAGCGACGAACGTGTTAAAACATAAGATATCGACAATATCTGAAAACCAATCGCAGCAAAAAAAATTAGGCATCCGACAGTATTAAGACAGCAGACGAGTGTAGAACTTAAAAAATTATGCGTGCATGTAGAAAAAGAAAAATATGCAAAAAGAAGTAAAACCCACGAGTACACCTTTCGTCAAAAAGGACAAAGCTTAAAATTTACAACGTAAGACTAGTAGACGCCAGCTAGATACACTACAAAGAAAATGTACAGAATTTTCCGATACACTCGAACTAAAAGATAAGTTGAACAAAATAATAATATTACACAGCGACACACCTTTGGCCGCGAAGGACGAGGTGGAAAGAGAGTCGGAGATGAACATTGGGACAACCAAGCCTAACAGCAGAAGCAGCCGAGAAAAAAAGAGAGCAGAGTGCCAGGGATACCGTAGAAAATATGATGACTACCGCTGGAGAGCTAAGTAAGTGTTTAAGGAAAAGAAAAACAGAGATAGTAACCGAGAAATGCCCGAGCAAAATAAAATGCAAGTAGGCAAACATCAACGGCCAGCTATTTCAGCTAGTAAAACAGATGGCAGGAAAAAAAAAACGACGAGCAGATTAATGGTCCGCCACATCAAGAAGAGCTACCAGTAAAGAGCAGCAGGCCTAATAGAAAAATCAAGGTGATACTTGACGATTTGATGTATATCTTTCATGCAAAAATTATTGTGGATATTAAGTGCCAAAATTTTGACGGAAAACCATCACTCAGAGTCTATGCATGGGCATCCGACGCTACTACGGTTCAAAAAAGGGGTAAACTGACGGAAAGCACAGACGAGTGCCATATAAAAATGAATAAAGAAGAGGACGCAAGAACTCAAGGGAGCCGGACAGGTTGAACGGAGCCGCAAAAACTACTCAAGATGGTTAATGAACCACCAAACGCGGCTATATAAGCCCAATAGCCTTAATCAGCGAAACGAAAGCGGCCGAGAACGCACTATTATCGAAAGTCAGGAAGGTAGACCTAATACGTATGTACGGGAAAAAACACTTAGACGGCACCGCACTGAAATCCGATATTCAAAAATGTTTGGTGTCTCTGAAAGCGCTTATTGTGGTAAATAAATAAAAAATCATAGGATTAGTAAGAGACCTAGCGATTTTGAACATAAGTCAGTGGCAAGACTTGGTGGAGCCAATGAAATACATTTTAAAGTCCTCAGAGTAGCAGTGACACTATACACAAATACACTTATAGTACTGCCGGCTGACCAACGATATAAAGTCATGAAAGAGTACCAAAAGTCTGCAGTCGGTGGACACAGAGGAATAAAAAAGACTTACAACAGACACTCCAAATAGGCCTTTTGAAAAAATGTCTATCGATTTGTATGGATCTGTAAATAAGCCCTCGGACCACGGAAACACCCATATTCTGACTATACAAGACTGGCTAACAAAATTTATCGTCTTCTCACCTGTACAGAGAGTAACGGCCAGAGAAACAATCAGAGCACTCACGAACAAATTTGTAGCTTATGTCGGTGTACCAGAGAAACTATTATTAGACAGAGAAACACACTTTATAAATAAATTATTAAAAGTGTTTGCTAGATTGTTTAAGATTGACAAATAGGGAAGCACATTATTTTATCCTGAAAGTAACGGCTTTATCGAAAGGATGCACCACGTACTCTGTGAATACCTAAAAGCGTATATCGACAAAAATGACAAATGGAATGAACTTGTACCACAATGTGCCCTTGCATATAATACGTCAGAGCATAAGAGTACAGAATACACGCCCTAAGAACTACTTTTCGGACAGAGTGCCCGCGTATTAACGAGCTTTAAAAGTCAAAGAGAGGATTCAACGTATGACAAATATTTCGAACAAATCGCTGAGTCTCTAACGGAAATGTGCACGATAGCAGCCATGCTATCTAAATTGCAAGCTAAATTCCGTTTAAAATACTACTATGATAGAAAATTAAATACAAAGTTCTTTGTGGAAGGAGATTTCGTGTTTGTCCTCAAAGAACCCTCAAAAGCTAAATACGGTGCACGATACGAAGGGCCGTACGAGATAACAAAGATTGACCATGCCAGGAAAAATGTTGAACTGCAGCGAAGAGAATAAATAAGAGAAGTACTTGTTGACAAAATAAAAAAAGATGCGTACTAAAGGCTTCACCCCCAGATGGAAACGCGTAAATAATAGGGACGTAACAGTTGTAAGACACAAACACTCGAAAAAAAAGACAATACGGTACGGGCAAAAGAATTTTTTTTTTTTAACAGAAATTAACAAAAATAATACATAATTGTTTCTCACAGGGGTCAGATAGAAATACCAGACGCGAAAAAAAAACGGGCGGCCACTAAACAATAACCCAGGACTGATAGCAGAAAAGATTACACCAATCGCAACAACAAGTACAACCTGGAAGGTGATTTAAAGAATTAATATATCTTTCTTCGCGACAGTAGGATAGGAAAAACGCAACTTAATTGACAGACTACGAGAACGTGATATGAATTTAAAAGGAGTTTCAACGAGAGACAAACTGAAAAAATAGCGCGAAAGGACAGTATCAGCGGAGAAAGAAGAGCAATGGGCGATTAAACTATTAACCGGTAAGAAAACAAACAGACAGCGAAGAGCTATAATACCTACCATAGAAAGAATCAGTAAATATTTGTTCAGAACCCTAAATAAAGACGACGAGAAATATTTCGACCACGCAAATAGTACAAACACCGACAGAATACGTAAACTTACAAACCTTCTGGCTGATTAAACACAAATAATAGTGAAAGAGACAAGCGAATAAGAGAATAAAGTCAGTAACCTAACAATGTTAGTAAAACATACAATAAGGAACTTAAAGACCATTAACACAATCCATGCAATGGAAACTGCACTTACCCTAAGCAGAGAAAGCATGGGACAATATCAAACAGATTTGGAAACCTTAGAAAACGCAATACTCTTTGCATCAAACGGAGCACTGCACCCTAAATTTTTTCCCCCAACAATGTCTAATATCACAGAGAAAAATGCAAAAAATAGCGAGACCGGATCTACAGTTCCGAAGCATGGGGAAAATAGTAAGCATTTGGGGAATAATTAAAATTGCCAACATTTTAATGGTGGTAATAAACAAACAGCTTTTTCTTATGTTATTATTCTACTGCTAGACAATAAAAGATTCCAATCATACAAGACGATCCCGATACCAATAAAACAGAGAGAATGTAATATATCAGACATATACGCATACATATGCTAGAAAATGAGTACACAGCAATAAACAACGAAGATGATATGTATATGCTTATACCGACCACGGAAATCAACAAATGCAAAAAATTGCATAATTTGCACATCCTCGCCCGTACAGAACCAATAAGGGAAGTGAAAGGGCATACCACATGCGAAACACGACTGATCATGTTTTATCATAAATTATTTGAGATATAATAAATAAGGTTGCAGGCACCTAACCAATGGGTATTTTCGACAAGACAAGAGAAACCACTTTTCATTCCATGCCAAGGAACTTATAACAAGATAATCAAATTAAAAGATACAGGTATAATCACGTTAGGTGAAGGATTCACAGCACATAGCACGGACGTACATCTAGCGGTTTCGAAAGAAATAATAGAAGAAGCAGACATATTTAGTTTTGGAAGGAACACAATAAACATTAACGAAATATTGTCAACACTCAAGTTGACTAATGAGGGAGACATAATAGAAATAATGGAGCACGACAGACTGTTAACTATGAACAAACAGACATGGGATCAAACACACTAAAAGAAAGGGACGGCACTCACAGAAATAATACAACAAGCACGCACACTAAATGAGACGAAATAAATTAAAAAAGAAATACGAAATTCCCGACGAGAAGCATACCTTATTATGGCAAGAATCATAATCATAGTCATAATGGGATATTACGCACACAAGTACCTCGTGCAATAAGGGGCCCCGTTATCAATACTCTAGAGGTTACTCACGCATAGCCGTAAAAGACGGTACGACCAGAAAATCAACGAAGAAACAGTACCAGAAAAGAGCGACAGCACACTTAACAAAGCACGGCCTAGTTGGTCGATAACAAATCAAACAAGAATAATGACTACACAAGCGTCGATAGAGATCGCCGCATAACTGCCAAAAAATAATTCTACCCCTGAAGTGACCAAACCACACCGAGCGTCAACCAACGAAGACTGAGCCTTAAAGGTATATAAATGGGGTTAATCTTCCTTACAAGTATGCATATATATATACACATATAAAAATAATAATAATAAATACATAAACAAATAAATGAAAGAAGACAAAATAAGATGCGACAAATAAGCGCATATATTAATAATAATGATAATAATGATAATAATAATAAAAATGATGATAATAATAACGATAAGGAAAAAAGATAAACAACCGAAAATCGTTTCTAGTACGTAGACATATTTATTTGATACGGGACATTATCATTGCAAGTCAGTCCATCTTCGCCTTGGACGATCCCGACCACGGATCAACCAAGGCCGTACCTACATCGGAAAGTAGAGGTCGACCGGTGACACCAACAGGTAATAGAACATCTCCAATGGTGGCACCCCGAGACAACTTACCACCGTAAGGGCGGGCAGCAATAGGCGGACTTGCATCAACGGCGACCGCAGAGCGAAGAGGAGCGGCCCACGGGGTGTCCACGATCGCGAAACGCCCCCAGCATGGATTCCAAACAAGGAAAAAAAAACAATAATAAGAAAAGGTCGAGTCCAAAATAAAAAAAAAGATGCAGGATACATATAAATTAAGGACACTTACGTGAATATCCAGGTTTTGCTCCAGTGGATACTCCGCAGGAACCACCACTAGCACATCGGCCACCACAACCGCGATTTCGCCGTGGCAACCGCACCAAATACGGTTGCAGTGGGGCAGTACAACGGGACGGCCGTCCCAGCAGATCTAGCAGGCCGCACCAACGTAGCAGAATGGGAAAAGGCAATATAGATGCGGCTGCCACGCTAGGACAGTGAACGTTGACGCCCCAAAATCCACAACAGAACACGAAACACCATACAGGTAAAAGCGGCATCTCAACAAGCCAGCGAGACACAGTCACTGGCATAGGCAATCTAAAATGCCGATAGGAGTCAATGATGAGTCGGACTCCCAGCTAAAAAAAAAAAGGAAAAAAAATTTATATGAATAAATAAATATTATTATGATATATAGAAAAATACACAATTAAGAGGGGCAGTAGAAAACTTACATAGCCGTGCTCTGGGCACCTTGCAAGGGCCAACGCCAACGGGCCGCCGCACACCACTAGATGCCTGTCGGTGTCTGCGGTGCGCGAGGCTGGTACCCTGCGACATATACACAGCTGCACAACCTACAAATAATAGTAATAATAATAATAATATAAAACCGAAAGGCAGGGAGATAATAATAGTCGGAGATGAAATAAATATATAAAATAATAATGTAATGGAAAACAACCTGCACAAATTTTACTTACGCGCTGGCATCTGGAGCGCTAGCACTGCAGATGCTCCACAAGTGCGGGACCCTAAAGGATCGTATCACGACAAAGACTACGGCAGATAACATTTTGCATGACCTGCCTGGAACAAGATCAAGAAAACTACTGCCAGAAAAAGCAAAAAATCAAAAGGGGGCACCCTACAAAAAATTCCCCACAATCTTGTCCACGCCAGTGGCCGGGCCAAAGGAGACGGAAAAACGGGCGTGCATTGACACGAAATATACGACACAATATAAAGCACATGGGCAAGAAGTCCCAAATATCGCCACTAAACGATGGGACCACGCGACCCTAAACTCCTTCTATCAGCGTAAGAATCACGTAAGCACAAAAATACGAGTACAACATACGACAGAGACTTCAAACGAATCGCGGAATTTTCGACACAAACAGGCACTTTAAACCACCGATCCTTTTCAATTTCTCGCAGCCTTTGGACGAGCCACGAAAAATACACATCGAACTTCTTTGTTACTAA
>JAPYYV010000923.1:0-28622 GCA_030522625.1 Copidosoma aretas
CTTTACGCACGAGTTTCGAATACTATTTTTCCGTCTGATAACCCAAAATCAAGCGGTGAAAGTGCTATTTTGAGGTTAGAAGACGGAAAAGTACTTTTTTTCAAAAAATCATGAATTTTTAAGGAAACAATTTCAGAAGAAATGATGCAAGAAGTTTTATTTCTAAAATAAGCCAAATAACGAAACAAAAAAAGTCTGGATGAAAATTCTGATTTTTTTTTTTTTTTTTCATGGGCGAGCGATACAATGCTCGATTTTAAAATTTAAAAAATTCGTAACTTTTTTGGAAGCAATTTCAGAAAAATTTACAAGATACTGTTTTCCTTAAAATGAGCCAAATAACAAGAAAACAAATTGTCCGAATCAAAATTCTAAAATTTTTTGTATTTGTTTAAACAATTGCGTGTAACTTTTTGAGCAATAAATAAAAAACGATGAACATATATTTATTTGTTTTTCGACTCAATACCAAGACTTTACACCAAATTTCATGAGTGTGCTCCAAAATTTAGAGATTTTCCTTTTGATGCACGCAGCAACGGTAAACATTTTTGAAATTTCTACCAAATTAATACATTCGTGTGGAAACTTGAAATTCTATAGATGCAAATCATAAAAATAAATTAGTAACTTTTTGGAGTCGCTGATTTGCGAGTTCTGGCCGACGATGATGGTGGTGTTGCTGCAGGCTTCGAGTTCTGGAATAAAATAAAATAATTAATTTATTGTGGAGAACGAAGGAAGCTTAAGGGCAGTCGGGAAAAAATTGATGTTTCTTACCTTATCGATGAGGTCAACTTGATTTTTAACCTTTATGACATTTTTTGTTAAATACCTAGCTATTTTATCAAAAAAAGAAGCGTTAACACGCAATCCTGATACTTCAAGTAGTAGTGGTATCGAAGTATCGAATAGTATAGCCGATCAATGATTGTGAGTATAAATATGAAGAAATCCAATTTTCTTTTGAAGCACACCTCTGAAATAAATTGTTTCCTGTTATGAATACCCTCAGAAATGACTAAGGGCATTTTTTGCACAGCAGTTTATAATACTGTAGGTGAAGCCTGAGCTTACCCATGTGCGCAGTGCCAAAAACAACACTTCAAGCACACGTTAGTATAAGTGTTGGTATGTACATACGTGATCGATATCTTTCGTGTTTGGTAACTTTCAGTAAAAACGTGGTGAGCATTGGTTTATATAGAAATTTTCATGATAAGTGTTGTCACAAGCTTAAAAAACATTTTTTAAGAAGTCTGTAGACTCTAAATATGTCAAAGCTTGGAGATTTTCATCAAGAATCTTGCTATATAAATCGTGTTATCCTAACCAATCTGCTCAGTAATGTCAAACTAATTTTAATGAAATATGGAAGTCTACACTGAGAGAAAAAATTATAGAAATTACTTGCTAGAACGGAAATCTGGTTGCATCTTGTCGTCAATGTATTTTTTATTGTTTACACATCAATTGAGGGTCCGGATCGAAAAACCGGCTCCGCTCCCGGGGGCCACAAAATGTGATGTAATAAATCCTAAATTTTGAAAGTCAAATCAATATAAAAAAAGTACTGCCTTGTAGAGAAAGAAAAAACGCAACTTTTTTCTAAAAACGTTTTGTTTGTTTGATTTTCAGTTTTCAAGATAAAAAAATGTTCATTCAGTCACCTTTAAGCGAGGAGCCGGTTTCTCGATCGGGACCCTCAATTTTTACTAAGCAAAACAGCAATTTTTCTCCATAATTACGATGATTTTTGCTGTACAGCGTGGTAAAAATTCGTTTGCCAAAAGTAACAAATCCCAAGACGAGATTGGAACCAGATTACCGTTCTGACACAGTATAAAATTTTTATAATTATTTCTCTCAGGAAGGCAAAAATAGTATATAAGAGTGAAAAATAAGCACCAGTAGAAGGTTTACTGTACAATTGGCGAAATAAATGTACAAAAAGAGAAGCTTAGAGTGTTTTAAGTTCCGTGTATTATGTAAAACTGTATTGAGTTCTTCCATTGAATTATCCTTACACCACTTGCATGATGCCTATGGAATACCTGTACATGTTGTCTCTGAAATGGTTCAATGGCTTAAGAAAAGTTTTGAAATTAGAAAAAAATCTCAGGTAATTTATACTATTTTTTTGTTAATTTTTAGACATCAAGTTTATCTAGTGGATCAGTCAATCCAAAGAGAAGCAAACGAATTCTAATGACGCTGTCTCAAAGAATAAAAAACTCAAATCGACACGCAATTTCATAAAAAAAGTGTAAACATTAATGTTATCAAATATTGTAGAACTATTTTAAAATAATTAAGATTCCTTGAAACAAATAATTGAATATTATTGTATGGATATGGGAAACAATTCAGAAAGAATACCGGATCCCATCAGGGGTTCAGAGTTTTTTAGGAGTGAGGTGAAATTCATGAATATTCCAAGAGCTTTCTGAATTTTACTATTGTAAAAAATAATTTAAACGAGAGTTTTAAAGAAACACTCATTGCGAGCGTTTTTAAGTAAAGAGTCTTTCTTTTTATGGACAATTTGGAAAAACTCTTCAAAAGAATGACTCATAAGCAGAGTCATATTTAAATTTATTTATGATGAATAACTCTTTATCAAATCATCTTTACTACTTAGCCCTCGGCTTAGCCTGAGGGTAATGTATGACTAATCTCGTTTTATCTCGGAAATTACTTAAATCATTGGTAATAAAATACTCAAAGATATGTTATTGTCTCCACAGGTAAAATAACACAAACATATGTATTTTCCCCAAACTTTAAAAAAATCACCGATATCAACAAGAATAAATAAGTAGTGTCACAAATTCAAATGAGCACAAAATGTACACAAGGTGATTTCCGTTTTCATTCTGCCGAACGCTCGACATTTTAGCCCGACACCTAATCTCTTGCCCTGTTACGAGAAATCTGAGACACTCACTAGCCTAAATATTATCAAAAGTATCAGTTTCGTAGGCCACGTACACCTATGTGCGCTTCTCTAGTCCAATCGCAATTGCGACGCCACCAATAATCTGCATGACTCCAGGGACCATAATTGGGCGCACTTTTTTATCTCGCGCACAACGTCACTTCCGTCGAATAGCATAATTTCGGTGATCAGCGGTTATTTCTGTAGAACTATAGTACACGAAGCAATCGTTGCTCGGTGGAAAGTTTTTGGATAATGTGACGGAGAAAGTTCTGGGTTAGAAAAATGCTATTTGACGACAGCGTCGCGGACACGTGATTCTTTTTTCAATGAACGATTCGAGGCTCAAGTGATGCAATCGGTTACTGGCACACTTCCGGCTCCAGGGATACGGTCGCGTGCATCTCACGAATAATCCCCTGTATGCTCCCTCGGGCCCCGAAAAACTGAAAAATTAATTCGGAAAACGAATTTTCTTGAAAAATTTGTTATGTCTTTATTTTATTTCTTACATTATATAGTTGTTCTATTGATGCATGAATAATTAAACAAACATTTGATGATTCAATTTTTAAGGGAGTTCACCCCCAAAATGAAAATAATCAGATTTTGATAAAACTGTATAAACATATTATTTACAATCGTAGAAGACGATCCTCAAAGTTTCAAGGCACGGATGTCGCGGTGCCCTTTTCACAGTTTACATTTATAAAACACTTCTTTTTTTTTGTTTACTGCACTGAATCACAATAATCTTTTTCATTTAAAGAACATAATACAAATGCGAGTTTATGAATGTGCTGAATAATACAATTTTTTTAGTAATTCCACTTAACATTAGTACTGGGCTCCGTCACTTGTTGTCGCGGGGCCCAAGAGGTGAACTCCCTTAAATTATATCTAGATAAACTTTTTAACTCAAACATTATTTTATATTTAACTTTAATGATGAGATAATCGTGCACCTTTGTCCCAATTGTAAGTGAAATTCGTTACATTAGCTATAAAGAACCGATAAATTGTGAATAATTTGTGAATTTCTGTTGAGCGGTATAAGCGGAAATTTACATCAATTCTTTATGAATTCTTCAATTATTATTATAGAAAATCACAAAATTAAAGGATGCTTTGCGTCAAAATTTATTGAAAATAATTGATTACGTAAATATTTCTAGTATTAACTTCGTTAGAAACATTAACTTTGACAAATCGGAAGATAAAGTCCATCAAATATTCAACAGAACATACAGAAATATATTTAAAGAATGTAAAGTTTGTTAACATAAAAACTTTAGAAAAAATAAAATAATACGATTTACTGAAGAATAAATAAAATTTTAATTACCAAAATGAAAATCCAAATGATAAAAATCAATGAATTTTTTATCACGATGTAAATGCGTTTGGGTCCTGGGTCCTTCCACTTTGTCGAAGTCTCAATCATTACAGGAAATAGTATCATCAGTGCAGTTGTACCCATTGCAGAGAATAGTGACAGCAACTGCGCCAAGTGTGGAAAAATGATACCTATCAATGCTTTAAAAAAAAAAAAGTAGAATAATTTTAATATATGTATGGGTCCTGTTGTTCTTATAACTAGATTATTTTATTCCAGCATCATATGCAAGTAATGTTAATATTTATAACTGATGTACACATTATAACAAGCAAACAATCCTGTTTTAGCTGTTATCACCTTATATTATATTCTTACTTATATACAACAGAAATTTTAATCAAACAATTATCTAAATAAGCATTATTTAGTGTATTACTTCAAATGGGGAATTACCAGAACCAAAGACTCCACCTATACGGAAGCAAACTTCGTAAACGATGTTGTTCCCAACCTTTGCTGCAATCTTTGGCCATAAGATTTCAACGAGAACAAAGTATTGAAGACCAAACGTTAACATTACCGACAAAGGAACAGCAAATTTAACTATCTGCGCAGGTCTAAAAATTTTAAATATGATTATTATTCAGTCTGGCCTTCTAAAATAGAAAGAAAAATTAGCTTAACACATTTGTCGTACAAGTACGAAATAAGTATAAACTCTAAATTCGAAAAACTTGTTTTTTTTTAGTGTGGCATAAGTGAATAAGATGCTCGTAAAAGATTATACACAAGGCCGACGTATAGATAGAGAAACGGAAGTCTTTCATTGAAATCCTTGATTGAGTTTTTATGCTAAAAATATGATTTCACAAAGGTACCTTTTCGCGATATGCTGAAAGCGGCGTACAGCGGAAAGCGTAATGTATGTACATGACGTCATATGGATGACATAAATCTTTGGCATGAGTAAACAAAAGTTCAAACGTGTTGAACTTATAAAACCAAATCGAGTGGATCTGCTAAGCTGAGGGAGGGATCAGCACAGTAGTGTAAAATAGCAAACGCATTAACATAGATAACATCGTTAGTGATGAATAACTATTGATGAAACACTGTACTTTTTTACAGTATTAACAGTAGTAATGATCCATAGTTGGTACCTTATGAAGGTTAAGTAAGTTAATCAAGAGGCCTATGTGAGCTGTCTGCTTCGATTGTGTTGTTGTTGTTAACAACTATATGTCATCCATATAAATATGACGTCATGTATACGATTTCTGCTGTACACAGTTAAAAATTTAGTATTACACTTATTATTTGTAAAAATTACACAAAATATTTGTACTTCTTACACAAAGTTTGTGTATATGAAATATGAGTCCAATGACTAAATAACACAAGATTTGTACGTACTATTTAAATTTGTGCATACTATTAACACGAAATTTGTATAAAATATAATTTGCACAAAACGTGTGTAGTCTGTTCAATTTAAAACAGAATTTTTCTGTTTGGGCGTTCAGACCTGTCATTACCTAAGGGCTTTTTTTAAGTTTTTTAAAAATCTCATGTAAATTAAGATGTGTTTTCTAAAAATGACAATAGAGCCGGGTTCAAAGTGTTCGGCTAGTTTGGACCTCACGTAACATAGAAAAAATAATAGAAGTATTTCAAACACTAAATTTTAAAAATCCTATTTCACACCAAAATATTCCATTTTTGACTCATGCATATATTATGTAGTCAATTTTCTGACTTTACTATGTATACATTATTATTATTGTGTTACTTGTATTACTTATATTATACAATTACGTTATTTACGTATTTGTTACAAAAAACTGCTCTACTTAAGTTCTAAGTGTAAGGTAAGTCTACTCACAAAATATATCTTCCTAATTTCTTACTATATTGTTGATCGCTTACTGCTCAGTAGAATACGCGCTCACTCGACGAATGACTAGATCACACTGTGAGCTTAGTCAGCTGAGTGAGTCAGTTGTCATAGACCTACCTGAGCTGCGCACTCTATAAGTACCGCGCAATGAGCTGCGCAGCTCACCAAATACTGTGTTAACAGTGTGATCTAGCCATTCGTCGAGTGAACACATATTATGTACTTAGCAGTACGCGATCAACAACATAGTAAGAAATAAGGAGATTCTGTTCCGTGAGTAGACTTATCTTACACTTAAAACGTAAATATAGTAGTTTTCTATAACGTATGCGTATACATATAATGTAATAAAATAATAGATTATATAATAATAATGTCTTCATACTCAGTTATTTTATAATATTATATGCACATAAATACACAGTTAAAAATTGTGTGTAGTTTGCTCTTTTAGACTTATTATTCATAAAAAATACACAAAATTTGTATAATTTCGTACACAAAAACTTTGTGTACGATATTAGTACAATGGCTAAATAACACAAGAATGGTGTACTCTTAACACGAAATTCGTGTAAAATACAAATTGCACAAAACATGTATAGTCTGTTCAATTTTAAACATAATTTTTCTGTTTATAATTAAACAGATTTTGAACAGTAGGCCGCTTTTAGCGTAACGTGAATATGTGCCTTAACCGTTGCATCCTTTGAATCACATTTATTATCTTAATTAACGACATAAGAATGAAAGATGTGAACTACCTGATTCTATTTGTAATTAACATTTAAAAAAGCTCAGAAACACGTGAAAAATACTTTTGATTGTTCAATTTTTATTTAACGCTAATCTTGTAAGTTCACACAACGCCCTGATGGAGGATTTTCATGCTGTCAATTAATTAGTTTAATGACATTCTTTTTTTTTATTACAAATGATAGAAAAAAAAACATAATAAACTCCTAGAACGAATTTGCAGTAACTGACAATTAGTGGTAAGTTTCGTTATTTTATATAGGATGAGATAAGACTGAACTATCATGAGTCTTTAGCTTTATTATAAAATACCATGCATGTCTACGAGAGGCTTTTTATTAATACACATAGAGTGAATATTATGTCACTGGCATAAGAGTGAAAAGTGTTTTTGAAAAATACAACCTACACTAAATAAATAAACTCAATTAATAGGAAATCATGTACTTTATTTGAGTGGCGGAACTGCATCGCGACCGATCACCGAGGTTAAGCAATATTAGCCGCGGTTACTATCCGGACAGTTGGCCGCTGCCGTTGTAAAACCTTGTTGATCAGTTTGGTGTTTTTTCACGCTTAAGCCTGGTCGAAATTTGACCTACGCATCGAGTCGGAACCGAGATCGGAACTCGGGTAATGCACCGGGCCGTTCCGGAGCAGGTTTACCAGAATTTCCCCCCACTTGGTTTTTCTAGGATTTTCCTCGCCCCATAGGCATAACTTTGGGCGAATGCGAAACAGAGCGGGAAAAGTTGTATCAGGGTGAAAAGAAAAGGAGTTAATCATAATAAAGGTGTAGCGAAATACGTAAAATCCCGAAAACGGGTGTACGAAGAAACCTACCATATTTTAAACAAAAAACTTTTTTTATCTTAAAAAAGTATATATTACATAATTTTAGTTTGTTTTTTTTTTCTTTGGTCTAGGCTGTATACTTTGCAAAATGGAGAAAAAAATTTCTACGTGCGAGAAAATTATTATTCTCCCGCATAAGGACTACAAGGAGAGCCAATTTTCTCGTGCAGAGAGAGATTTTTTCTCTCAAATGCGAGTGACTTTTTACTCGTATACTAAAATGCCTGTGACCGGATATTCACTCGATATGAGTGAAAAGTTTCTCATAGACATTTTGATAGAGCCGTACATTTTAAAATTGTTTGCTCATTTCAGAAAACAATTCTACGATAAGTAAAGAATATGTATAGTTATCATAATTGGTTTTCTTTATCAGTCAAATGATGCAAAACTAGAGCTACATTTCAACATAGTTTTGACTAATGATGTGCACTTTTCACCCACAAGTGTAATTTGTAAAGCAAGTACTCGGACGAGTATCTAGATCAAGAAATCCTATCATAAGTATTCATGTGGCAGTACTATGAGTCATACGTTATAAGTGAATGTTATTTTTAATAAATTTTATGTAACTCTCTTTATGGACTAGCAAATAGTACCCGAACAATGTGAAACGAATTACAGATAATAATAAGAACAATAATTCCTCAACCTGCAGTCCATTTCAAATATCAAAACCTCATCATGACAGTTTATTATCCCAAAATTAATTTCACACTCCAAAATTTTACCAACATTAATTGTGACTCATCAGATACGAAAGAATAAAAAGAAATCTGACGCAATAAACCAATAAACTTACAACTCGTCGAGCGGCAGATTTTTAATAACTGTATCGCAGGTGTCCTCGAACCTATTGAAGCCCAAAAAGCCAAAAACCACGTACACAATCGCGTTGATCACCATGCCGACCACCAACAGCAAAGCCATGGTGCGAGGCTCGCGCATAGTGTTCTCCAGGGGCATCAGCATCGACATGTTGTATATCGAAAACATGAAGATGGTGCAGTAGACGCCGATCTGCTCGAACTCGGTAAAAGCCGGCAGACGAGAGGGCGATGGAAAGTCAGTCAGGAAATAATAGAAGGAGACCAGCAGGCTGAGGACGAGGAAGAGAGTTCCGCACACGGAGATCGGGGTCAGGAAGGTGAAGTTTGGAACCAGGGCCAGGAGGCAGAAAACTGGCAGGAAGATGACCATGTAAAGGCGGATGTCTTGGCTCCAGTCAGTAAAGTATTCCAGGATCTGGAAGGAAAAGAGAATTTATTGCCACGCGTTTTGCGGTTGCAACTCGCCACCTTGCTTCTGCGAAAATTGAGATTCGTCGATGTATATCTATTAAAATGTACAAGTGGTCCATTTGCATTTTTGGCTATTACGTTATTGTGCTGAAAATTATGCTGCGAAAGTAACAACGTTGCCAATGACAATGAGCGTGATTCTTTTTATTTTCTGTGAAATTTCTTCGAAGCACTTACAAGGTGAGCATAAAAACTGGACAAGATTTTAATACCATCAAGATATCCTTGCCTTTGTTCGTTACGCTGTTGGAAAATAGAAGTTAGTGGGAACGTTTGTAATCTTGTATTATCGACTTTTGAATTGGCTGACCTTATAAAAACTACAACGTCCGCCAAATAGTCAATTAATTGTAATTGTCAGTGGCAATGATATTATTAATCATTAGGAAGATGGATTTATATAGGTATGACACCAGTATAGTCGTGAATACAGACATTTATAAAATTATTGAAACGTAGAAGTTGAACTGTTTTCTCCTGACAAAATTTGCTAGTACAAAACTCATTTTGTATCTAAGCACATATTATGTTTACCCCGTACTTTCATTTCTATGATCAATATTTTTCTACTAAATAATAGCTACAACTCATTAAAAAACGTAGTCGATATCATAATCATTACAATGATAATAAAAACTCATTGTTCCTGTAAAAACGTTCGCCCAACTAGTTGTATACTACTAATTTGAGAGAAAAATTATGATCATTATAATGATAAACATCGCAATTAACTAAATTATAGCTCAAGGAAATCATTATTATGCAAAGACAATGTACCATACGTGCGAAAGATGACAATGGCACACATGTTGATTTTGCAAAACATTCGCTCCGAAAATATTTCAAAGTAAGTATAAGGCAACGATAAAATATACAACGCCTGTCGGTTGTTGCGATATTTGAAAAACCGATTTTTTAACAACTGCAAGAAGAAAAATGCGACACCCTCAATCGGTATATTTTTTAATCTCAGTGTTTTTATTGTCGCACCTGTACACACGCGCCCGAGGGGAAACTGGACAAAAGGTGCGACGTCTCGTGAGTGCGGCCTTCACGACGGAACAGGAACACTGTAATTATGCACGCGGATCATGTAGTTGGATCGCGTTCTCGCGCATAGAGTGAGCCTTCTTTGACTTTCTCTGCGCGATGTATATGAGTAATGAGTAGCACACCTACATCAACACGCTTGCGTCAAGAAGTTTTTTGCGCGCTCGAAAGATAATGTTGCCATAAGAAAATCTTCGTCCTGTATATTCAAGTGTGTTTTGAATGCAATCAGCATTCGATACCCAACCAAATCAATCTATGGTAAATTATTTAACCAGCTCTATTGAATCATACGATTTAAATAATTTAATCTTTCGCGTATTAATAATTAATGCAAGAAGGCTATGGAACGGAATATATCATGACACACGCTTACAAGTACGTTAAACGTGACGGTATGAAGGTCGATACTCCAAAACCTTGATGTGTGAATTGTTTGACAAAAAAAAGTTTGGATCGATTAGCAATAGCTCGCGAAATAGAAGTTGATGAACTTATATTTTTTTTAAAACGTCTATTAACATAACCATTGAAAATTATATGAAAAATTGCAAATTATTACAATATTATCTTAATGGTGTTATGTCACTACACAAGAATTTATAATGTAGCTACTGTTGACGACAAGCAATTAGAGATTTGAACCGAAACGGACTTTTAGGACAAAAGGTGATTGGCTTGCGCGAATATATAGGAATGTATGCGAAGTTGCCCGCACCGATGGATGATAATTGTCGACGAGAGCACTGGTTCGAAAGGAAAACGTACAGGTGCGTGTAATAAGTTAATTTAGATATGTTGCTGGTAGCTAGGATTTTTATTATTATGAAAATTGCGTAATACCGCAATTATCACAGAAAAAAGAGAGAGAGAGAGAAAGGAATGCGTCCGAAGGTTGGTTGACGTACGTAACTTTTAATACAAGTGACTCCTTGCATCTGGAATCGAGTCATGTGAGAGCAGACGAATGTATTTTTTACAAACAATCTCAAGTATGCCGTGCAATCGCTTTCACGTGTCTTGTCGTGAATTATGTCCATGTATTATCTCATGGAAAAATGCGCATCAAAACGAAAAATGTAAACAAAGTATCGAACATTTTTCACCGATGATTAATTGTTTAAAAAAAATGCGAAGATCTCCGACGTAAATCCTCTCACTTGACGTCGTTAATCTGGCCTCTCGAAGATTTTTCAGGCAAAATAAAGAGACGCAAAAAAAATGTCTGTGTTAAAAGGTACTCCGGGAGAGAAATATTACTTCCCGCGAGTGTTGAAGGAGAGGGGTAGGGGAAGAAGAAATTTATTGGTAGGATATCGAGCAAGGGTACGCTGCGATGCGGAGCCGAAATAATTGAAAATGTACACGTTACCGCGCGAGAGTAACAGTATTATATAACCCTACGGAGATCCATCTCGGGCGCAATTACGAAAAGAAAGTTCCCTACTCTGTTGCGCCGTGAGCTTACGCAATGATGTATAAAACACGAGAAAAAGGATCCTTCCGCTCGCTCTGCGGTGTGGAATGAAAAATAATAGCTATCAGCGATCCACCTGACGTGCGAATGATATGATCATATCGTCGCTTGGAATTTGGAAGGTCTTTTTTTTTATAAATGTATGTACACACTCTCTGCCGTATTAACAATGTTTGCCTGGTACCTTCTTGTCTCCTGCACGTGGAGTGTTTCCTTCGAGATCTGTATCGCCAGATGGAGCAACGGATTCTTAGAGAAAAAGTTGAGGGAAACAAAAATCGAGGCGAACCCAACTCAGATATCAGACAAGTTACCCCAGGCGATATTCTGTGACGACGCACGTGTAAACAAGTGGTGTGTAGGACACGCCTAACTGTCCAAGCCAGGACACGCACCTGTCCGCGTATACCGACCGGGTGATGTCACGCACGAATCTGGTGATGCCGCACACAGAGAGTACTTAAGTAAAATGACGCCTCTGAACCCCGTGAACAGCCGAATATACTCGTCTGGATCTAAGTTTGGCAAGGTCAACCCAGCGCTCTCAAAATTGGCAGTGAGGAGTGTTTAATTATAACGATAGTTATGTGCTTTCAAAAGTAGCTTGTAAACGTTGACCAAACGTCCACCAAAGTGGAAATAAGTCATTTTTTTTGTGGCGGAACGAATTCTAGACGATATGCTTTCAAACATGGCTTTCAACAGTCGACGAACCCCCAGAAAGGAAACGGTCATTGACGCAGAACGAATTCTGATGATAGTATTTGCTCCGACGCGGTCCTTACATGTATATTATGACAATGATTAATTTGCAAGCACAACCCCAAGGAAGCAGCATAACCAGCAGTACCTTAGTGATCACTACAATACCTGTCATACACGTAGTGCTCTCAAATGTGACTGGAAAACTTGTGGGAAATTCAAGTACAGAAGTGCCAATCAAATTTGAGAGCACTGAGCAGAACAGATTCTGTTCGTTATACCCCCTGACAGTTGAGCTTGCACGTTAATCATCTTCATACTAACCTAACAGATTTTTCGCCACTTGAGGGTAGACAGTCTATTGCGTACAGAAACGCAAATACTTCTTAGAGGCGATTTAAAATTGTTATATCCAGCAGATAATAATAATCTTGAATATTCGACAACTTTTTAAATTTTTTCCGATGTTCGGGTTTAAAGTAAAATCATTTCTTCATTAGCATGTCCGCGTTGCCACCGTGTGCCACCATACGGCCAGAGGCGGATTTTACTCTATAGAAAAGAGGTGGAATAGTGGGAGACTCAGGCGGTGGCCTGCCCCCCTCCCGGTTAGCCCTGTATACGGCGCTTACCGGCAGGACGAGTGAATATAGGCTGGGTTGCCGCCGACTTTTGCGCCCCACCGCGGCTTAGCACCTAAAACATCGAGATAAAAAAGTTCAAAAAATACAATGGAACAGCACCATTGATCACCAGAAATAATTTTTTATAAATTTTTCAGAGATCTATTTGAAGGTTTGTCGAAGAACCTTAATCAAAGCCACTTAGAGATGCATTTTCTTTCAGTGCAGTACTTAGGATCCTGTCATGGGCCATACAATATAGTTATTTGCGTAACAAGTGCGGAAAATACGATTTCCCGAGTGAGTAGTGATAGAATCGTACGAATGGCCGGATTTACCAGTATCGGCCACGAGTGAGATATTATATTCCTACTGGAATCGTCCCGCATGGGTTGTGTTAGTTGTGCACAAGATTTTTCACCTCAGCTGCGTGTCCAAGAAACCGTTTACAAAAATTTTTTTACTGTGTAGAAACATCACAGACATCGGTAACTTGAATCATTGTTTCGATCTTACAAGATACAAACCAGAGATATAAATATTTTTATACGAACTTCGCGTTTCTTCCTGATTGGTGCGAATCGTATGTTATGTCAGTTGATTGCAATACTATTTTATAAAATCATAAATTTAAAAGTTCTGCAACCTTTCTCAATGTATAAAGAACTTCGGTAATTTTTCAAACAAAAAATTCAAACATTTGTAAAATTTTTGCAACATTGTATGGAACGTCAAAAAAACTGTTAGTTTTAGTTTTTACTCAAAAAACTCCAACGGGATTCACTAGCAGTATAAGATAATCGTCTAAAGTTTCCAAGTCCAAAAAATGTTTCAAAGTAATAAGAAAAATTGTACTCTCTAAATTAAGGATGATAAAAATCTTCCCAAATCTCGAAATCGCTTCTACTGTTAATATAACCAATTCAGGAGTTTGAGAGAATTTCGAAGTTCTTAAAATTTTAAGACCGAAGAAACTGCTTTTGTAGCGGTTAAAAATTGCCTATAATTCTCCGATGTGGAATTTCAGATAATGTATGCCTTCCATGCCATCATTCCAAATAACGAGCCACTCATGGAACTCATAGCAACAGAATTTTTGCGGTCAAGGACGAAGACCGCCAGTCGAGCAAATTTGTGGCAATTTTATTTGGCAAAAAGCTGCCTTCAATTTAAGCTGTTAACATTTTTTCGCGATTCGAGACAAAAATAACATTTTTTCATTTTTGTTAACGGTAAAGGAGCCCTCATCAAATCCTTACGAAAAATTAATTTAAATACTCGATTTGCAAAAATATCTCAATCTTCTTCCCCAACGCCGATTTGTAAGCAACTCACCTGCTTGAACGACGAGCTCACATACAGCATGTAAACGATTGCGGTCTGGTACTGCACGAAACAGACGACGACGTCAGCCGCAACACCAAAGGCTCCGGCAAACTTGTGCAGTGCCTCAGGCCCGTGTTTGAACGAAGCCTCGGCAGTTTGGGCGAAACTGAGCGCGGGCACGCGGCTGCGCTTGCACAATATTTGACTGCAACGTATCTGAAACGGACGTGTTGGATTCGTGGGGCGAAAGAACTTAGTGCGCTTGTAATGTGCTAAAAGCACTGTCAAGGGGCTTTTAAATCCTGAAAGTTTGTAAAAAAGGACTTTAAAATATTTACATATCGGTTAAAAAAGTATCGAAAGTCAGTGAATGTGATTTGTCGGAGTTCTAGAGTATCTTCAAAATTAATAGCAGTAGACGTTCCTATAAAACTCTCCGACTTTGGAATTTTTATAATTTTCACCGGCACTTTGGAGTTATTAGCATATCGAGCATCACAGCTGTTACTTGTACTGTTTAATATATATTTTACATGATTCATTTTTTTCCAACATATTATGTATGTTTTCATTGTTTTATGTAAACATTCATATTGCTTAAAACATAATCCCCGAATGAATTCATAAACTAGTCTCTAGCCATACGTACCAATAAAACTGCAGTGTGAATACAAATAATCCCAACGATAATACTACAGAGTATCGCGGCAACGTATCCCGTCTTTTTGAAGGCATAGGGCAAAAACAGAACTCCACTGCCCGCACCAGCTTTCATCAAATGAAAAAAAACTGCAAACGAGCTTCTGTAATTGAGAATCAATATGGAGTTGGAGCGCCCAACCAGCGCGTGTGAGCTTTAATTTTCAATTTGTTAATCTTACGTGGACAATTGATACGGGGATCTGTTATGGACGGGATTATAATCGGCATTCTCCATTTGTATTAGTTTTGTTCTGTTTAAGAATTTAACTGACGTCGTTCTTTACTATTTATTAAGCTCTAGTCATGATATATTATACATGACCTTCGAACTCTGTATTTGATGATCCTTCTTTTGGTGTACAAAGGTTTTCTTAAAATCCTTTCGATATTAAAAGATAAGCTGCCTGCTCAATCAATTCGTTTCGAATTTAGAAACCACTTTTTCTGATATGAGTGCACAAGTCAAAATAAATCATTAGGTTATGTAGACATTTGAATGAAACAATAAAAAACTTAACCAAATACCTACTTGTAACTAAGGGATGGAATATTCATATAATAATTCGAAAGTTTTGTTAGAAGAATAAAGTTGAAGGAATATTTCAGCATATGATAAAAAGTAAATAAACAAATAGAGATAATGGAATTACGTCGAGTTTTATTTTTGTTTTATCATATATCACGTTATCGCATTTAAATCCATTTAAATATTTCGCACGATGCGAATCGTTTATTATTTACAAAACTCGCCAGAAAAGTATTTCTGATAAAATTATATCCGTACAATAATTACGATACAAGATAAAATTACATGTATAGTACGCAGAGCGATATCGTCGTCGCTGATATCAAAATCTGCAACCATTCGTGAATAACTTTCATCACCTTTTTAATCTGACTTTGATCCATTTTATAAAAATAATAGCCTCCCCTTCCTTGCGCCAAACTGAACATTGTTCTATGAAAATGTTCCAAACAGAAATAAATGATAGCAATCAACAGATTTGTTGAGTCACTGATTCCGAAGCACGAACTGTTACAATATCCGAACATTTGCTTCGTAATAATTATTGCAATTTAAATCTATTATGAAAGTGTCGATGAAATTGGATTGAACAAAACGACCTTGCGCAGGAGGCACCTAGCGAATCAAACGATTTTTAACAATGACCTGAAAAATCGTCCGATTCAAAGATCCGAACAAGTGTAACAAGTATAACATTCTTTAGTCCAAATCAATTGAAAAAAAGGACTAATCACAATATTTGCACAATTAAAAACTATGTAATTGCTTGTCGTCGTCGTCGTCTTTACCGTCATTCGTATAGTTTATTCACTTTAAATGAATCATGATAAATTGGTTCAAGCAAGGAACTGTGTGGTTGAAAAAATTTTAAACTTTAAAAACAATTTTTTTTTCTCTTTCTCTAATGTTTGTAAAAGTCTATCAAACACATGGAAGTCGTTTAAACCATCTTGTCTTAATTATGAATTATTAATTATAAAATGCTACGTGTTAATTTTTTTTTTTTTTTTTTTTATTTAAATTGAAAATCTAGAAGCCATATACTTATTCGATGATTTTAAAGATATCAATACAAAAAATGTATTTTTTTACAAAAAATCTGTTTTATCAACGAATAGTATAATGAATACTAGCGCGAGTCTGCAAAAGTGAATGGTCAACAAAGTGAACATCCAGTGACTTGAATGAAAAAAGATCGAGTGCTCGCCTCTCGCATGATATGTGGGATTCCAGGAAAATCCTGAGTTTTACCAAGCAAACTCAAAAAAACTTTAACTTAAAATCGTAAGTATAAATAACACAACAAACTTAAAACAGTCGTATAAAAAGCGATTAGAATGCAAAAAAATACCAATAAAATGCAAATGGTGGAATGAATAGAAAAAGATGAGTACGTTTAGTCAATTAAATGTTGGGTGTTGTTTTAGATGAATCGCTGATGTCAATTACTAATTATTTCAGAAACAGCATTCAAATATAGTCTTTTATGATGTTGTTAGCATAACAGATCGTTATTAAACAGTTTTATGAATTTTTTACGAAAAAAATTTGGACTTTGACATCGCTCATAACACAAATTGTTGATTCGTTGAACGAAGATCGAGTTATTTGTATTCTTTAAAACAATAAACTTGCAATGTGAAGACCGGCTAGTATGATGTTTCATTTTAATTTTTAATTTTTAGAGTTTAATTAGAAAACTATCGTATGATTATATTCGATGTATTAGCATATTCAATCAAGCATAAAAAAATACATTACTATTATTAGGATTCATAATACATTACAAGGATTACAGAAAAAAATGATACCAGTCTTTTTTCAGTGCACAAAAAAATTTGAGACTTTTTTGTTACTTGTTCTTCATAACATTTAAAATCGAACATTTTAATTCACATATTAAATCATGATCTAAATGGAGTAAGCTACCCGTGAAAAGTTCAACTTTTCATTAATTTTTATTTTTCTTGTTTTTACCCATTTAAATTATTTTTTTAATGGCTTGTTATGTATTCATGTTTATTATGAATATTCATTTGTTAAAGTATAATACATTTTTATTTGTCTTCGTTAAACTTTTTTTGTTGTCAGAAATTTCGTGTGTTAGCTTTCAAGCATTTTCCGTTTCTTGAATTATGGTTTAAATCTTACAAGATACGAAGAGACACTTATTAAATGAATCATAAGCTTGTAATTTAAGTCAAATTATTGACGTCCATAAAATGCTGATAATATACATTGAACAATAAGACATTACTCATCAAATAATTATTAGTTTTATGAATATGCCCAAAAAAAACCAATGACCGGTTATCGCGATATTCTTTGCAAGTAACATTTTTTTTTTATTAGTAAAACTATTATTAATATTTAATTTTCATTCTTAATGATTCATTAATGGCAAATAAATGAAGTAAATGACAAAAATTATTGCACCATACTTTATAAAACGAATTCTAGACATAATTCATGTATTTTTTAAATCTTCAAAATCCATAGTACTTAGTTGTCCATGAAAAAAACCAAATAAGTAGTTTTAATGCATTACTCAACGTGTCTCGCCACTTACGATCTACAATATAAATAACTACTCGAGTAAAATTCAAAGCATCACACAAAATGAAAGTGATCTCATTCAAAAAACATTCGGCCGAAAAGACAAAGGACTTCTGCTCCAGCCATCCACATAAATACCCAGATACATCAAAATCCTAACATAGAGCTGCATCACTTCGACCTCGACCTTCTTATTATTATATTTTGTCTATACTCCGGAAATGACGTCGACGTGGTGGGTCAGCTGTTGCAATCCAATTTGCCGTCGATTTCCAGCGAATCGAGCTCGGCTAGAGCTTCCCCTCGATCTGGCTGGTAATCGTAGCTCGTGAGTCCAGCCGCTGTGTCGCAACTGTCTAGGTAGGCCGGAACTGTCCAGGGTGTCTTGAAGAGTCGCTTGCGTGTGGGTGATCCGATAATGAATTCGACTCGTGTCGAGCCTGTTCGTGACGATGTCTCCTCGTCGTCTTCCTCGTTGTAGGTATGGCCCAGACTACGACTGATGTCGATTGAGTTCAGAGAGTCCGGGTAGAGCGAGATACTCGAGGGAAACCAAGAGCTCGGTGGATTGGAATTTGGCGGCGTGTTCTGGAATTTTTTTCGAAATCGTGTGGGTACCACATTGGTTTTACAATAAATTCATATATTTTCTTTTTTTTTAACGCATCGTTACAAAAGTATTTACGTATATATTGATGATAATAATACTAGAACATGTTTCAATTCAAGATTTCAAAATTTAAAAACTTGTAAAATGCAAATCATTTCAGATTTTTTAGTAAATAAAGCTCATCAAAATGATGAATATTAGTGTTAACTTTTTAATACCGGAACTATGATATTACATATAAAGATAATACTTCTGCAACATCGATTATATATCTGTGATATTCATAATTTCCATTCCAAGCAGAATATTATATATTGACAATATGTGCAGCATTAAGTACAAATGGATAACCGCAGTCCAAGCAAGTGAGCATGTCAATCAGATAGCATTCTTTAAATATACTTTATAATGCCAAATTATGATTTCGGGTGACAGAATAACAATAACAATGTACTTGAAAATTTGAAAAAGCAAACTGAATAGAAAAGCAAAGTGAGTCATAAAAGCAAAGTGAACGTAAAGACATTGGAACAGTGCGTGAAGTTGACTGGCACATATAAAAAAAGCACAATCAATTAAAAATAGTTAAGACACTTTTTCGTGGTAACGAAAGAGCTAGTGTATTATTCTATTTTTACAGCTAAACTGAAAGCTACAAATACAATGAACGCGAGATAATTTATGGAGCGTGGCAGTGAATATGTGAAGGACAGGAAGATGAAAAGATTCTACGTGGTACATCGAAACAGTTTATAGAAAATGATTTTCTAAATGCAATGAAATAAGCATAAAAATAGACATTCTCTTAAAATAAATTTGAAGCTATGTTATTGTGCTTGATTCTCGTTTCTAACTACAGCAAAAGTTAATTTTGTTCATTCAATTACATTTTTATCATACTTGATAATATATTTGTCAAGTTTACTAATAGTCACTATTACATGTATGAAAAGTTACAACGTTCATTATGTAAACTTTGACCAATATATTTGAAAATTAGTTACTTAGCTACAAGTATTTTCGTATCATTGATTATCCAATTGATTCTGAATAAAAAATTTCTTTTCAATAGTATTTAATGATGAAGTAATGTTAGTATCAAATATGTATTTATTGGTTTTTAAATCTTATAAATGTGTATGAAATAATAAATCAACATTCTAGTGTCAATCTTAGAATAGTACCCATTCATCGATACTATTGAGTATAGCCTGAACTAGCCAGAACTTACAGAAATACTCACTCGTCAGTGCGTGCGTGCGTGCACATGCCAAAAACAAATACCCATGGATGAAAAAAATAAAGAAAAACTAAAGTATAAAAACAATAACTACAACAACAATACTACAATAACTACTGGAGTGCCAAGGGGTGTGGGTGTAAGACTGGATGGAAAACTACATACTGAAACAAGTATAGTGCCGCATAACAACAACCACGTCATCGCATATCCACACCGAGTCATAATCTAGGCCAAAAAATAATAATGATAAAAATAATAATAATAAAGGAACAAAAGCATCTTGAAGCAAAAAAACTTATAGAAAAAAACTTAAAAATTAAAGAAGCATAACTTACGAGAGACACTCGAGAGACGAGGACCGTATGAGCGCGCACGAGCGGGACAACGCTCCGTGAGTGATAGTGAGGGGCCTTACAATTGCTTTATTTTTTGCTTTACTCTATTACTTTCACGCTCGAGCGCAAAAGGGCAGCTTTGCGCTCGCAGATATTGAACATCAGATAATCAAAGGAGGATGAGAAGACGACGACGACGGCGGCAAAGTCAAGGAGGACGACGCCCTGCCTCGTTCTCCCACTCGCATACTTAATATCGGCCCTTCGCAGACAGGAGGTCAGGGAGACGTTGGCTCCGTGATAGTAGTATAGTGACGGTGGTGGTGGTGGTTGTAGTTGACTTAACGCATGGACTCTTTTTGGTTTAATTTTTTAGTTTGGTTTTTTTTCTTTTATTTTAGTGTAAGCGTCGTCTCGCGTGTCGAGGAAATCCAGTTGACAGTCCACGTGCGATTTTCTTTGAAATATATTGTCTTAATCTCATTATACATGTATCTATAAGGCGCGTAAGCTCAATGATCTAATGCGATGTTCAGTACAGTTTGAAACTTCTAATAATGGAATCTTTGAGACATTATTTCTAATAGTTAGTGCTCTCTCAGTGTGTCTTGCAAAGTGTATGTATATGCGTGTACGTAAAATCATACATGGAAAACGCTACATAAATCCATCGACGTACAAGAAAACGATTCCGAAAACAACCAGACAAATTAAAGGAAGTAATATTCATTTGTGCATAAAAAAAATGTCGCGCCTGTGTCTTTGTCACATGTGTGTATGCATCTCTGTTTGCGTGTAAAACGTACAACCTAAATGATAATAATAATAATAATAATAATAATCATAATAATGATGATGATAATAATAATAATAATAATAATAATAATAACACATATAGGTAGTCTTAGAAACGGCTACGCCTTAGTCTCGCGATCGTTTCTCTCTTCGTCTCCGATCCTTACGAACAAACGAACAAACAAATAGTAAATGAGCGAGGAGAGAGCGAGAGAGAGAGAGAGAGAGAGAGATAGCGAGCGAGCCCGTCCATCCCCGCGTCCGTCTCCCTCCCTTTATCTTCGGGTTCACTTGAGCCAGGTGGTCCAAAAGAAATTCTTAACGGTGCGTACCTTGCCGCTGCCGTCGGCCGCGCTCTCGGCTGCCGGCCTGGCGGCCTGGCTCTGCGACCTCCGGGCCGGAGCCGGCGGCCTTCGCGGCGGCGTGCTCGGGCTCTGATTGCTCGCCGGCTCGATCGAGACCCGCGAGATCGAGCCGTTCGGGGGCAAGTTGTGCTGCTGCTGCCTACCCAGCGAGTCCCTGCAGCCGTTGTTGCGCGGCAGCGAGCGACTGCCGGGCTCCTGGCGCGCGGCGCAACTCACGCCCTGCTGGCTCCTGGACAGACTACTGCCGGCGCTCTTGTTCAGGGACTCGCGGCTCGAGTCTCGGCCGGCCGCCTTCGGGACGGACTGCTGCTGCCGGCCGGACGAGGATACCGAGGGCCCGCCGCCGTTGCAGCTCTTCTGGCCCAGGGACCGGAGCGAGTCCCGGCTGTCGTTGCGCCGGTGGCTCGCCGTCGGGGCGGCGACGGGCGGCCTCGGGGCCGCGGGCTTCGTCGCGCCCGGCAGCGGTATTCGACTGGGCCGCCGGCGGGGCGAGGGTTTCAGCTGGCCGCTCGTCGGCTCGGTGGTGGTGGTGGTGCTGCTGCTGCTGCTGCCGCTGGCGCAGCCGTTCAGCTCGTGGACGTTGCCGGAGGGAAGGTGGCCGCTGTGGTTCGTCAGGAGCGGGGGGTCCGACTCGTCGTCCGCGTCGTTCTCGGTCAGCGGGCGCCGCTGCATCCGCTCGAGCACGCGCACCCGCGCCCGCGTGCCCTCCAGCTCGATGTTTCGCTCGGCCAGCTGGTGGGAAGGTTGCCTGTGTTATTAGGTTCGCGCGGGAGTTGCGGGTGCGGGGAAAAAATACGTATCGGTCCGTACTTGGAAACGCAGGTCCTCGTTCTCCTCGTGCGCCTTTCCTAATCGCTCGGAAAGCGTCTCGGTGCTCCTTTCTACTTCGTCTATTCGCTTTTGCAGGACCTGCGGGAGGAAGACAAAGCAAAATAAAGGACCGTTGGGCGCAACGTTTACGAAAATCGAGCGGTCGGCTCGTGTGGGCGACGCTAACCTGGTTTTGGACGGTGGTGGTGATGAGGTGCCGCTGGAGCTCGAGCGGCGACTGTTCCCTCAGAATCGCGGCGACCTTGCGAGCGTCGATCTCGTCCCTGCGCATCTGCGGCCGCGCCCGGGACGGCGACGCGAGCACCGAGTCGAGAGCTCCGAGGCGAACCGTCCGCCTCTCGTGGGCGCCGGCATCCACGGACGCGGCCAGGTGGAGATCTTCGGTCGAGTGGCTGGCCGCTACGCTGGCGAGCACGTTCTTCTCGATCGTCCTGGTCCTGAACCGGCTCTTCTGGCCCTTTCCTGGAAATGCGTTTGCGGACGTCAGATGGCGCGAATGAGTGTTCAGTTTGGACAACCGATTCGAGCGACGGCGGAATTTTTCAGGCGCTCATGGCCAGGTGGTTGCAACTCGTCGATAAAAGGGACTTTTTCATCTTCACCGTAACGCGCGGAAGAGCGTAGCGCCGGGAATGGTAAAAATTAGCCCGCCAAAAGTCCCAAGACGCAGCAAAGTACAATCAGACCGCGGTTCTAGCGTCGTAATAATTGTTACAACTTTTTCCTCTCCTCCGTCGGTGCATCGATTCGCGGGAAGAAAAAAAAAAAGCGGCCCCTGGCTCCCCCTACCGGTGATCCCGCCGCCGACGACGCTGACGAAAGCCGAGTCCTTGCCGCCGATGTTGACCGGGGGCCCGGTGTTCCTGGGCGAGTGCAGCGGTGCCGTGGCCGCCGTCGGCTCGATCGGCTGTATCCTCTGCGCGACGGCCGTGGCGCTCGGGCCCTGGAGAGCCGTCCTCAGCTTGTCCTCCAAGCCGGCCCTGATCGCCGAGAGGGCCGCCAGCTCGGCCTGGAGCTCCTGCGTCCGCGCCCTGCTCGTGATCGTCTCGGCCTCGAGCTCGGCCACCCTGTCGAGCAGCCGGAGCTTCTCGCGGCGCAGCCCGGCCAGCCGCGACGGCTCGTGCGGCTCGTCGTCCGGCAGCAGGTCGTCCGCGTCCCGGGAGTCCAGCTCTCCGTCGACGAGGTGGTGGTGGCGGTGGTGGTGGTTGCGGAGCCGGTGGCGCGAGTGGAGGTGGCGGTGGTGGTGGTGCTCGCGGTCGTCGTCGTCGTCGTCGTCGTCGTCGTCGTCGTCGTCATCGTGCTCGTGGCGTGTGACCTTGCGCACCGCGTCGAGGATATCGCTTGGCACGTCGAGCTCTTCCGGGGCGACGCTTTCGAGACGACCTGTGGGAGAAGAGTTTTGTTTAACGAGATTCGATGCGCACAGGGTGACTCTTGACGAACAAGTACCATTGATTTGCAATTGAAAGGTTGTTGAATCGATGATAAAATAACGTTTTTCATTCAAACATTATGTACGCTCGGAAGATTGTTTGACTTAATTTACTCGTTCGTATGTATACTCGCTTGCGATTTCTTGTGTTAGCGCGTAATATAAAGCTGCACTTTGTACGCTATAATGACACATCCGGTGTATTATTTTAACGACCACGTGGAAAAATGCGAGATTCGTATTAAACTAATAACGAGGTGCGGGGCTCGTAAAACGAAAATATGACGCAAAAACATGTCTTACCTAATACCAGCGGATACAATCATATAGGATCATAAGAATTTCCAATAACCGGCCCAAAGTGTCAGTAAAGTTCGACCAATGTACGTTGTATACACCGCAAGGCTTATAATTACGGAGAAATCAATTTTTTTGGAATTCCGATCCATCGATCGATAACAATACGTTTTCACCCGACGTCGGTTCGCGGGACGCGTGAAAGTTGGCCATTAAAAATTCCGCGACGCTGGGCGTTTCGCGCGACGTTAACGCCATCATCAACACCAGCGTCATTATTTCACGAGCCGTGATTATGAAATACTTCAACCATCGGCGTTGGAAAGAAAAAGGAAAACATCCTCACCCTGCAGGCTCTCGACCTCCTCTCTGAGCCGGACTCCTTTCCTGTGTATGACGTCGAGCAGGTTCCAGAGCTCATCCTCGGCCTCGTCGAGCTGCTGGGGCCTGCCGCTCGGGCTCTGGGGCCTGGGTATGGCCGTCGACGCGCTGTCCTTGGACGAGGTCTCCGTGCTGAAGCCCGAGTCCTGCACCGTGGCGCTGTGCTTGCCGCCCCCGCTGTGCGAGTTGCTGCGGCTCCGGGGCAGCGACGACGAGGATTCGTTCTCGCCCCGCGACTGGGCGACCCGCCGTCTCACCTTACCGGGCTCCCACTCGCCGATCCGCCTCGACGACGGGCTGCGGACCGAATTCATCGGGAGTTAGTGATGGAACGGGGGTCCCTGATTCGGGATACGAGCAAACTGTTTGCCGTTATTGAATTGTGGAATATACAACATTTAATTTGGATGCACTTGGAGCATTGCTCTGCAACCGGGACATCGTCAGCTGTTTTGGGTTATTTTAACAGTTGTACCTATCGTTTTATTATAATACTTGTCATTGATGGTTAATATTTTACTCGTGCATGAATAATTTAAAATAAATTTCTTGTTTCAAAGAACCGCAAGATCTTCTTTGTTTTTTACTTTATTTCAGGTAATAACAGCAGCTTTTTATCGCCGCTCTCTATCTTGTCTTAGCGGCGAGACAAAGTGTATTTTTTTCAGTTCCGTCATATTTTATTTTATGGTTCGAGTAACATCTGCCTACAACTTTATCAGTCTGCAAATGAAAACTCCACTCAGGCAACAACCGGTTGATTATTTGATCCCCTCGAAGGGCTCGCTGAACGATTGTCAAAAAAATATTCCCCCGTCATGATGCTCACCTTCGACTGGTAAGGGGCATGTGCGAGCCCTGATGGCCGGACGAGATGAGGACGGACGCGGCGCCGTTGGCGTTGGCCTCGGAGGCGCCGCTCGTGGCAGACGTCGCTGCCGTGACTGCCATCTTGTGCCTGAGGTTTGGGAACGTCTCGATGACGAGGTCCCGGAACTCGAGTAGTGCGCCGACCTCATTCTGCAGCTCATGTAGGGCGACCAGGGATTTCGCCTGCTCGCTTATCAGGTAGTGAAACGGCCCGGGACGCAGGGGCATGCAGTCCATGCCACCCACGACCCCGTTCACGCTCACCACGCCCTCCGAAGCTCCACTGCCGCACTGAAAAATTTGAAACACACATTTCACGGTCATTATATTATAGTTTTTATCATTTCACGGTTATTATCTTTCCTGGCCAAGTTATGCACTGTTATCCCGATTCAACAGAATCGAAAATCACGAATATGTATTCGAGCTAACAATGGGCAAAGTTATTCGTTAATACGTTGTGCTGAAAGTCAATTGTTCGTGGGCTTGGTGTTTTAACGTTTGCTCGTCAAAATGTGCCGGATCCTCGTTGCAGCGAAAATGAGCAAACAAAGATGCAGTATAGGTATGTATGAGTGTACAAATAAATTTCACTTTCCCCCGGTTACTTTGACGATAATTAACGCTCGAGAGAAAATATGCTAATGCGACTGCAGTAAGTAGCATCGCGTTGGGGTACCGGATGTGTTACTTCAAATCGTGTGCATGCAGTATATAGTTAACAAACGTTTGTATACAATAATAATGTTATTATTTATTTCATACCATTCGTATGCGAATCCGTAGCTTCCATGAACAATGCAATATCCTGTATACAACGCGTTTTTGCGCGCCGAGAGATTAGAAAGTAATGAAACGGCAAGTGAGTTACGTAAATTTAATCAAACTCATCATTATCATCTCCATTCGCGATGAGGAAGCGCACGGAGATTCGTCGCGGCACTCGAGATATTATTTTAAATGCGACATATCTCAGTGCGAAGCCGCTCTTGCAGAGATATACATATGTATACACGAGCGGGCGAAAAAAAAATTATCCAACCGACGATCGCGATTAGTTTGAAATTTCCGCTCGGCTGAGTCGTTGGCTGCACTTCCAGGTCAAGATGTTTTGCCGAGGTTCCGGTCGATCGGGCCTTCGCGGAAGGCGACCTTATGGGTTCTCTCAAATGGGTCGCGTCTACTGCTCGTGACACAATTTTTGTTCACGAATTCGCAAGATTAGCTCGACGTTTTATTGGAAAACAATCGGCGGTTCAGAAACACCACCAACAACAACAACAGTTCTTTCGTCGTCGCTCGTGTTACAATTCGATAGGTTATGTTATAGAAAGTGCGTTTTCGTCCCGCTCCAGAGAGAGAGAGAGACTTACGTTTTTTTCAAACTGCACATTGAGTATAGAAAGAGAAAAGTAAGCGATGGAACAGAAAGTTTCTTCGGTCCAGGTATAATTACACATATACTTATAGCATATAGATCTTACATTTCTTCTGCTCCGAATCTAACCTATAATTATGTAATTTTTCTCCACGCAGTACCAATCAAGGCAACAATATAAAATTGTTTGAAACAAGGCAACGGGAAAGAAACGATCCTCGAAAAATTTCTAGGACGATAACGAGTATAGCAACCGAAGTCGATGCGCGTGCGTAACCCCTCGGCTCGTCTTGACCAATGCTCGCAGGCCCGCAGCGCGCGGATGGCGAAATCGAGAAAATAAAAGTTACCCAACCCCGTGGCTTCCCGTACGTAAGAGCCAAGCGGCGAGAAACAATTAGCGATCCAGATGCGCGAGCACGGGCTAAACGCCGAAGGCGCGCTGTGTAGAACAACGCGGGCCTCTCTCTCTCTCCCCCTCGATTGCGATCGATCTCTCATTTCGTTGCTCGTTTGCCGGAGCCTTGCGAGAATACAAATACAGAAGCCGTTTCGAGGTACCGGCGAAATTTATTGAATTTCAAGAGCTGTATCGCCGATCGGTATCGGCCTGGGCTGCAAGCATTATACACATTCGATCGCCAAACTATTGTGGGAATGGGTTTTTCGGCTAGCATATATAGAGGCCAATTGTGCGAGACGTCTTCGAGCTATAAACGTATAGCCATTAGGCAGGAGGCGGTGGTGGTTTTAATATCTCGATCCCACCAGACGAACCGACAGCAGTGGCCTGAATATACCGATTTCAACTCGCGACTACGTATAGCCAAACACACTCCCACGGGACCACCTCGACCGCATCCTCATCTATATACCGATCCATCGGAGCGTTCGCGCTCCATCGATTCCCAGAGCAGTATACCCTGCATAGTACCTTTATGCGAGCATCGCCCACAACGTCTCGTTTCGGGACGAGTTTACGATATACGCGCGCCCGACGGTGCCAATACTGTACATTACGTACTGTATACCTACGGGGAAAAGGGGCTGGCCGGGCCTGGCTACTGCCTTAATTGGCCCTACCTCCGTGACGCCCGACGGCTGCGCCATCGCAAATTGCAGCACCAGCGAAAATCGTTTCGCAAGTGCGCGAGCTACTGTGCTCTACGTGTGCATAAGAGTGTACGCTTTTTGTTTCTCTTTGCAACGGAATTGTGCAGAGGCTCGCTTGTATTTCAGGTGCTCTCGTTTCGTCGATCGTCTGTTGTGTTGGTGCGAGCAGATTCAAATGATACTGCGGCTTGAATGGCGCGCGGTGGTTTGCACAGAGCCCAACGCAAACGAACGTGCAGGGATGAGGCGCGGAGTACAAGTGCGGCATCCATACCGGTAATAATTTCGACGAGAGCTCTGCGGCTGATTGGAAAAATCCCGCCTCTCATTATCGCCACTGCTCGGGGGATCGAGTTTAATCAGCAGCTGCTTTCTCTGCCGCTCGGTCGCCGAGGCAAATTCAATTACTCGATTCGCTTTCCATGCTGCCTAATGGACGTCCTCGGCGCTCATCAATTAAGCGAATAAGCGCCGAGCGATTCTTTTTTTCGGTACAATCAGGGGAAGTCGAGAGTGCCCACTCCGGTTAGTTATTCCCATGTTTTTCCCCAATCCCGCCGATGCATCGGCCGGCTCGATTCGAGTGCAAATATTGTTGTGTCTCCGTCGCAGATTGTTTCGAAATATTGAGATGAAAATAATTGTTAAGCTCGTAAACTGCATTTGAAAGCCGCACGAACGTAAAACGCCGGACCGCAGCCAGCGTCGCGTTGATTAGAGAGCCAGGGGCCGTTCATTCGCATTTGCTAAGTAAGTACGTAGGTGGGTAGGGATACTCGGAAACACCGTCGTTACGTGAAAAGTGTATCCTTGGCCTGGTGTCGAGTATAGGTTTTTTTTTTTTTTTTTTTTTTTTTTTTTTTTTTTTTTTTTTTTTTCTTTTTTTGTTATCCTTTTTTTTGCGTTTAATTGTGATTGGTTTTT
>JAPYYV010000924.1:0-27294 GCA_030522625.1 Copidosoma aretas
TTAGTATTATTGACTTGAAAAAAACGATTTTTCTCTTAACAAAATTTATCAAATTTGCAGTTTCACTAAACTACTAACCCACAAATTTTCTCATTTTCTCGAAGGTTGAGCAGAGATATAGGTCTTTGAACGATTGAAATCGTTAAACATTATAGTCTACATTAGCGTTCGGATAAACATATAATATGACAATTATAAAATAATCAAACACAAAATTTGACTCAAAACTGGAAAATTGTATGTTTTTTGAGGTTAAGTATTAAACAAAATGTGGTTAAGAGAAGAAAAATGAATGATCTTGACCTGACCCTCTTGAGAAATTAAGATACGTGAGTTTTAATAGGTTAAATTTTTCTTAGACTGAAAAATGGCTAATTTTGTGATTTTTTGAGGTTAGGAATGCAATTTTATGATAAAACCTTTCACTATTAACACGTGAACTTATAAAGCTTAAGAAAATCTCATATGGCAACGTTTATCTCTGAGATCGACCATTTTTTCGTTTGCAAAACTGTGTATTCTACATCCATTGTTTTATACTGTTTTTTTAGGTTAGAAAAAAAATGTTACGTGATAGAGCGATTTGGGCTTCGGATTAGTGTTCAGCGACCCCAAAAACACCTAGTACATATTCTGGCGTCTTTGTGCGTTTTACATTTTTTTTTTTTTTGTTGTCCTGTGTTATTAATAACGTGGGCTCTAATAACATTTGACCCAGAGCGCTGACACTTCTTGTGTTTAAATTTATAACATTACTATAAATATTGTTAGAACTAATACCAGTGACCCAGAGCGCTAACGTTTCTTGCGTTAAAATTAATACCACAATGAATAATAACGTAAATACTAATACTAGTTAACCTAAGGAGCTGACTTTTCTCAGGTTTAAATTCACAACATTATTATTAATATTGTAAGAACTGATACCAGTTATCCCAGAACGCTGACATTTCTTGCGTTTAAATTCATTACAGAATTACTAATAACGTAAGATTGAATACCAGTTACCCATAGCACTGGTAATTTTTGCGTTTAATGTGATAAAACAATTATTAATAACGTAAATACCAATTTCAGTTTACCCAGAGCGCTGACATTAATTACGTTTAAATTAATAACAAAATTACTAATACCGTAAAAACAAATACCAGTCAATTCAGAGCCCTTACTTGCCTCGGGTTTAAATTAACAACATAATTATTTATATAGTTAGAACTGATACCAGTTACCCAGAGCGCTGACATTTCTTGTGTTTAAATTGATAACATAATTATTGATAACGTAAGAGCAAATACCAGTTAACCCAGAGCATGACTTTCCTCACATTCAAATTAAAAACTAGATAATTAATATTGTAAGAACCAATACCACTTAACCCAGACATTTTTTGCGTTGAGATAAATAACGTAATAATTAATAAAGTGAGAACCAATACCAGTTACCCAAAGTGCTGACATTTCTAGCTTTTGAATTAATAACGTAATTATCAATAACGTAAATACTGCTACTAGTCAATTTAAAGCGCTAACTTTCCTCACGTTTAAATTAATAACATTATTATAAATAATTCAAGAACTAATACCAGTTAATCCAAAGCGCTGACTCACCTCGCGTTTGAATCAATAACATCATTATTAATCTTGTACCTGATACCAGTTGTCGCAGAGCGCTGCGTTTCTTGCGTTTGAATTAATTACAGAATTACTAATAACGAAAGACTTAATACCTGTTAGGCAAGAGCACTGAATTTCCGCACGTTTAAATAATCATCATTATTATTAATATTGTGAGAACCGGTGCTGACCTTCATTGCGTTAGAATTAATTACAGGATTATTAATACCGTATATAGAAATACCAGTCAACCCAGAGCGCAGACATTTCTCGCGTTAAAATTATTAACAACATTAATAATATTGTAAGAACTGATGTTAGTTTACCTAAAGCGCTGACATTTATAGCGTTGGAATTGATAACATAATTATAAATAAAGTAGAAACTAATACCAGTTAACCCAGAGCGTTTACGTCTTTTGCAATTAAATTTATAACATAATTATTAATACCATAAGAATTAGTACCAGTTATCCCAGTGCGCTGACTTTTCTTGCGTTAAAATTATTAACATAGTTAGTTACAAAAGTCAGAACCAAAACCAGTTAACATAAAGCGCTTACTTTCCTCGCGTCCAAATTAAGAATATTATTATAAATATTGTAAGAACTGATACAAGTTATCCCAGAACGCTGACATTTCTTGCGATTGAATTGATAACATAATTATAAATAAAGTAAGAACAAATACCAGTTAACCAGGAGCATGACTTTCCTCTCATTTAAATAAATAACAAGATAATTAATATTGAAAGAACTAATACCACTTAACCCAGACATTTTTTTTCTTGAGATTAATAACCTAATAATTAATAACGTAAGAACCAATACCAGATAACCCAAAGCGCTGACTTTTCTCAGGATTAAATAAATATTATTTTTAAGATTCTAAAAACTGATACCAGCTACTCATAGCGCTGACATTTCTTGCGTTTGAGTTGAAAACATAATTATTAATTACGTAAATACCAATACCAGTTATGTTATAGCGCTAACTTTCCTCACGTTTAAACTAATAACATTAATATTAATTTTGTAAGAACCGATACCAGTTAATTCAGAGCGCTGACTTTCCTTGCGTTATGATTATTAACATAGTAAGAAACAACGTAATAACTAATACCAGATAACCTAAAGCGCTGAAATTTCTTGCATTCGAATTATTGACATTATAATTCATGTTTGAAGAACTGATACTAGTTAATCCAGAGCGCTGATCTTCTTGCGTTTGAATTAATTACAGAAATACTAATAACATAAGATTTAATACCAGTTAGGCAAGAGCAGTGACGTTCCTCACATTTAAATTAATAACATAGAATTAATGATATTAACATTTAAATTATTAACAATGTAGGGACTGATGCTGACCTTTATCGCGTTTAAATTAATTACAGAATTAATAATACCGTAAGTACAAGTACCAGTCAACCCAGAGCACATACTTTTCTCGCAATAAAATTATTAACAACATTATTATTATTGTAAGAACTGATGTTAGTGTACCCAAAGCGCTGACATTTATTGCGTTTGAATCATTAACAGAATTATTAGTAACGTAAGAACGTATACCAATTCACCCGCAGCGCTTACTATCCTCGCGTTTTAGTAAGAACATGATTAATAATACTCTTAAAACTGATACCAGTTAATATATAGCGCTGACTTTTCTTGCGTTATGATAATTAACATAGTAAGTAACAACGTAATAACTAATACCAGTTAACCCAAAGCGCCGACTTAACTCCGGAATAAATTATCAACATTATTATTAATATTGTAAGAACTGATTCTGACATACACAGCGATTGATATAATTACAGAATTACTCATTCTGTAAGAACCAATACCAGACAACCCAGAGCGCTTACTTTCCTTGCGTTTATAGTAAAAATATTATTATTAATAGACTAAAAACTGATATCAGTTAACCCAGAGCGCTGACATTTTTTGCGTTGGAATTGATAACATAATTATTAATAACGTAGTAACTAATATCAGTTAACCCAGAGCGTTTACATTTATTGTGTTTGAGGTGATAACATAATCATTAATAACGTAAGATCCAATACTAGTTAACCCAGAGCGTTGACATTTCATGTGTTCAAATTCATAACATAATTATTAATAACATAAGAATTAGTACCAGTTCTCTCAGAGCGCTGACATTTTTTGCGTAAATATTATTAACATAGTTAGTAACAACGTAAGAATCATAAACATTCAACCTAAAGCGCTAACTTTCCTCGCGTTTATAGTACGAACATTATTATTGATATTCTAACAACTGATACCAGTTACCTAGAGTGCTGGCATTTCTTGCGTTTAAATTTATAACATGATTACTAATAACATAAGAATTAGTACAAGTTATCCCAAAGCGCTGACTTTTCTTGCGTTAAGATTATCAACCTAGTTAGTAATAAACGTAAGAACCAAAATCACTTATCTTACAGCGGTTACTTTCCTCGCGTTTAAACTAAGAACATTATTATTAATATTGTAAAAACTAAACTCAGTTATCACAGAGCGCTGACATTTCTTGCGTACGAAATAATTTCAGAATTAATAATAACGTAAGAAGCAAGACCAGTTAACCCAGAGTGCTGACATTCCTTACGATTAAATTAACAACATTATTATTAATATTGTAAAAACTGATACCAGTTATTCCAGAACGCTGACATTTCTTGCGTTTAAGTTAATTACAGAAATACTAATAACGTAAGATTGAATACCAGATAGGCAAGAGCACTGACTTTCTTTACGTTTAAATGGATAAGATTATTATAAATATTGTGAGAACTGATTGTGACATATGTTTCGTTTGAATTAATTATTGGAATATTAATACCGTAAAAACAAATACTACTCAACACAGCGCGCTGACTTTTCTCGCGTTTAAATTAATAACAACATTATTTATATTGTAAGAACTGATGTTAGTTTACCCAAAGCGCTGACATTTATTGCGTTTGCATCATTAATAAAAATAATAATAACGTAAGAACATATACCAGTTAACCCAGAGCGCTTACTTTTCTCACGTTTATAGTAAGAACATTAAGATTAATATTCGAAAAACTAATACCAGTTACCCAGAGTGCTGGCATTTCTTGCGTTTGAATTGATAACATAATTATTAATAACGCAAATACCAACACAAGTTAATTTAAAGCGCTAACTTCCCTCACGTTTAAATAAAAAAAAATATTATTATAATTGTAAAAACTGATACCAGTTAATTCAGAGCGCTGACTATTCTTGCGGTAAGATCATTAACATACTTAGAAAAACGTAATAACCAATATCAGTTAACCCAGAGCGCTGGGATTTTTTGCGTTCGAATAAATAAAATTGTAATTAATGTTGTAAGAACGGATACCAGTTACCCAGAGCTGTGAGATATCTTGCGTTTGAATTGATAACCTAATTATTAATAACGTAAATAACAATACCCCTTAACCTAAAGCGCTGATTTCTCTTGTAATTAGATTATTAACATAGTTAGTAACAACATAATAACCAATACCAGTTAATTCAAAGCACCGACTTAGCTCGCGATTAAATTAGTAACATAATTATTAATATTGTAAGTACTGATACCAGTTATCCCAGAACGCTGACATTTCTTGCGTTTGAATTAATTACAGAATTACTAATATCGTAAGATTTAATAGCAGATAGGCAAGAGTACTGACGTTCCTTACGTTTAAATTAATAACATTATTATTTATATTGTAAGAATTGATGTTGACATTTCTTGCGTTTAAATTAATTACAGAATTACTAATATCGTAAGATTTAATACCAGATAGGCAAGAGCACTGACTTTTCTCACGTTTAAATTGATAAAATTATTATTGATATTGTAAGAACTGATTGTGACATTGATTTCCTTTGAATTAATTACAGAATTATTAATACCGTAAGAACAAATACTTGTTAACACAGAGCGCTTACTTTTCTCGCGTTTAAATTAATAACAACAATATTAATATTGTAAGTACTGATGTTAGTTTACCCAAAGCGCTGACATTTATTGCATTTGCATCATTAATAAAATTAATAATAACGTAAGAACATATACCAGTTAACCCAGAGCGCTTGCTTTCCTCACGTTTATAGTAAGAACATTAATATTAATATTCTAAGAACTGATACCAGTTAACACAGAGCGCTGACATTAATTGCGTTTGAATTAATATCATTATAATTAATATTGTCAGAACTGATACCAGTTAATCCACAGCGCTGACATTTTATGCGTTGCAATTAATAACATATATATTATCAACGTAGTAACCAATACCAGTAAACCCACAGCGTTTACGGTTTTTGCGTTTTAGGTGATAAGATAATTATTAATACCGTAAGATCCAATACCGGTTTACCCAGAGCGCTTACTTTCCTCGCGATTATAGTAAGAACATTACTATTAATATTCTAAGAAATGATACCAGTTACCCAGAGTGCTGGCATTTCTTGCGATTGAATTGATAACATAATTATCAATAACGCAAATACCAATACAAGTTAATATTAAGCGCTAACATTCCTCACGTTTAAATTAATAACATTATTATTATTATTGTGAGAGCTGACACCAGTTAATTCAGCGCGCTGACTATTCTTGCGTTAAGATCATTAACATAATTGGAAACAACGTAATAACCAACATTAGTTAACCCAGAGCGCTGGCATTTTTGCGTTCGAATTAATAAAATTGTAATTAATGATATAAGACCTGATACCAGTTACCAAGAGCTGTGACATATCTTGCGTTTAAATTGATCCCTTAATTATTAATAACTTAAATAACAATACCCGTTAACCCCGAGCGCTGGCTTTTCTTGTGTTTAGATTATTAACATAGTTAGTAACAACGTAATAACCAATACCAGTTAATCCAAAGCGCCGACTTAACTCGCGAATAAATTAGTAACATTAATATTAATATTGTAAGAACTGATACCAGTTATCCCAGAACGCTGACATTTCTTGCGTTTTGATTAATTACAGAATTACTTACATCGTAATACCAGATATGCAAGAGCACTGACTTTCCTTACGTTTTAATAAATAACTCTATTATTAATATTGTATGAACTGATGTTGACATTTTTTGCGTTTGAATAAATTACGAATCACTAATAACGTAAGATTGAATACCAGTTGGGCAAGAGCACTGACTTCCCTCACGTTTAAATTGATAGGATTATTATAAATATTGTGAGAACTGATTGTGGCATTTATTTCGTTTGAATTAATTATTGAATTATTAATACCGTAAGAACAAATACCAGTCAACTTAGAGCGCTGACTTTTTTCGCGTTAAAATTATGAACAAGATTATTAATATTATATCAATTGATGCTAGTTTACCCAAATCGCTGGCATTTATTGTGTTTAAATCATGAACATAATTATTAATACCGTAAGAAAAAATACTAGTCAACACAGAGCGCTGACTTTTCTCGCGTTTAAATTAATAACGACATTATAAATATTGTAAGAACTGATGTTAGTTTACCCAAAGCGCTGACATCTATTGCGTTTGCATCATCAATAGAATTAATAATAGCGTAAGAACATATACCAGTTAACCCAGAGCGCTTACTTTCCTCACGTTTATAGTAAGATTATTAATATTAATATTCGAAAAACTGATACCAGTTAACCCAGAGCGTTTACGTTTATTGCGTTTGAAGTGATAACATAATCATTAATACCGAAAGATCCTATACTAATTATCCCAGAGCTCTGACATTTCATGCGATTAAATTCAAAACATAAATATTAATTACATAAGAATTAGTATTAGTTATCTCAGAGTGCTGACTTTTCTTGCGTAAAAATTGTTTACATAGTTAGTAACAACGTAAGAACCAATACCAGTTAACCCAAAGCTCTAACATTCCTCGCATTTCTAGTAAAAACATTATTATTATTATTCGAAGAACTGATACCCGTTAACCCAGAGCGCTGACTTTTCTTGCGTTTAGATTATTAACATAGTTAGTAACAACGTAATAACCAATACCAGTTAATCCAAAGCGCCGACTTAACTCGCAATAAAATTAGTAACATTATTATTAATAGTGTAAGAACTGATACCAGTTATCCCAGAACGCTGACATTTATTGCGTTTAAATCATTAACAGAATTATAAATACCGTAAGAACAAATACTAGTCAACACAAAGCGCTGACTTTTCTCGCGTTTAAATTAATAACAACAATGTTAATATTGTGAGTACTGATATTAGTTTACCCAAAGCGCTGACATTTATTGCATTTGCATCATTATCAAAATTAATAATAACGTAAGAACATATACCAGTTAACCCAGAGCGCTTACTTTACTTATGTTTATAGTAAGAACATTAATATTAATATTCTAAGAACTGTTACCAGTTAACCCAGAGCGCTGACATTTCTTGCATAAGAATTGTAACACAATTATTAATAACGTATTAAACAATACCAGTTAACCCAGAGCGTTTATGTTTATTGCGTTTGAGGTGATTACATGATCATCAATATTGAAAGATCCAATACTAGTTAGCCCAGAGCTCTGACATTTCATGTGTTTGAACTAATAACACAGTTATTAATACTGTAAGAATTAATACCAGTTAACTCAGGGCGCAAACTTTCCTCACGTTTAAATAAATAACATTATTATCTATATTGTAAAAACTGATACCAGTTAACCTATTGCATAGTTATTTTTTGCGGTTGTACTAATATCATACCTATTAATAACGTGAGCACCGATACAAGTTAACGCAGAGGGCTGACTTTTCTCACGTTTACATTTATAACTTTATTATTGATATAGTATGAACTGATGACAGTTAACCCTGAGGACTGACATTTTTTCCGTTTGAATAAAAAACTTAATTATTGATAACACAAGAACCAATATCATTTTACCCGGACTGCTGACGCTTTTTACGTTTGAATTAATAACATAATTAATAATAACGTAAGAACCAATACCAATTAACCTAAAGCGCTAATTGACCTCGCGTTTAAATTTAAAACATTATTATTATTAGTCTAAGAACTGATACGAGTTATCCCAGAGCGCTTACATTTCTTGCGTTTGAATTAATAACAGAATTATTAATACCGTAAGATTTAATTCCAGTTAGGCAGGAGAACTAACCTTTCTCACGTTGAAATCAATAACATTATTATTAATATTGTAACTAATACCGTTTATCATGGAGCGCCGATATTTCTTGCGATCGAATTCATAACTTGATTATTAAATCGTAAGAACTAATACCAGTTAACCAAAAGCGCTGACATTTCTTGCGTTCGAGTTAGTAACAAAATAATTAATATTATAAGACCCAATAATAATTAACCCAGACATTTTTTGCGTTGAGATTAATAACGTAATAAGCAATAGCGTTAGAACGAATACTAGTTAACCGAAGGCGCTGACTTTTCTCGCGTTTACATTATTAACAGTATTATTAATATTTCAAGAAATGATACTAGTTACCAAGAGCACTGACTTTTTTAGCGTTTGAGTTAATAACATGATTATTAATAACATAAGAATTAGGACTAGTTATCCCAGATCGCTTATTTTCCGTGCGAATAGATTGATAAAATAATTAATAATAACGTAAGAACCAATACTATTTAACCAAAAGCCCTGACTTTCCTAGCGTTTAAATAATCAATATTAATATCAATTTTGTAAGATCTGATGCCAGTTAACCCATAGCGCTGATATTTCTTACGTTCAAATAAATAACATTATTATTAATATTGTAAGATTGTAAGAACTGATTTTAGTTAGCCCAAAGCGCTGACTTTTCTTGCGTTTGAATTATTAACATAATTATTAATAACGTATTAATACCAGTTACCCTAGAACGCAGACTTTCCTTAAGTTCAAAATTATTAAAACTATCATCAAAAACATAAAAATGTATACCAGTTAGCTCACAGCGTTGGCTTTTCTTGCGTTTAAATAAATAACATTTTTATTAATATCGTAAGAACTGATGTTATTTAACCTGAAGCGCAGAAATTTCTTGCGTTCAAATTAGTAACATGATTTCAATCACGTATACACCAATACCAGTTACTTTAGAGCGCTGACTTTCCTCAAGTTTAAATTATTAACACTATCATCAAATCCATAAGAATTGATACCAGCTAACTCACAGCGTTGACTTATCTTGCATTTGGATTAATAACCTAATTCTTGATAACGTGACAATTAGTACCAGTTAATCTAGAGCGCTGACTATCCTTGCGTTTAAATTGATAAATACATTATTAATATTGCAAGAACTAATACCAGGTAAACATGTGCGCTGAAATTTTGAGCGTTTGAAATAATAACTTAATTATTAATATCGTACGAACCAATACAGGATAACCTAGAGCGCTGACGTTTCTTGCATTTAGATTGATAACGCTGTTATCAATATCATAAGATTTAATACAAGTTAACCCAGAGTGCTGACGCTTCTTGCGTTTGAATCAATAACCTTATTCTCAATAAAGTAACAACCCATACCAGTTAACTAGAACGCTGACTTTTCTCACGTTTAAATAAATAACATTATTTTGAATATTTCAAGAACTGATACCACTTAACCCAGTGTGCTGAAATTTCTTGCGATTGAACTAATAACACAGTTATTAATAACGTAAGGATTAATAACAGTTGACTCAGGGCGCTGACATTCCTCACGTTTAAAAAAATAACATTATTCTTCATATTGTAAGAACTAATACCAGTAAACCTAGTGCACAGGCATTTCTTGCGGTTGAATTAATAACATACCTATTAATAACGTGAGAACAAATACTAGTTAACTCAAAGCCCTGAATTTCCTCGCGTTTAAATTATTACCATTATTATTAATATTGTATTAACTGAAACCAGTTAACCATTGCGTTTAGATTGATAACATCATTACTAATAACGAAAATACCAATTCCAGTTAACCTAGAGCGCTGTCTTTTCTTGCGTTACGATTATTAGGATAGTTAGTAACACCGTATTAACCAATATCAGTTAACCCAAAGCACTGACTTACCTCGCAAATAAATTAGTAACATTATTATTAATATTGTAAGAACTGATGCTGACATTTATTGCGTTTGAATTAATTACAGAAATATTAATATCATAAGAAAAATACTAGTCCACCCAGAATGCTGACTTTTCTTGCGTTTAGATTATTAACATAGTTAGTAACAACGTGAGAACCAATACCAGTTAATCCAAAGCGCTCACTCACCTCGCGTTTGAATCAATAATATTATTATTAATATTGTAAGAACTGATACCAGTTACCAAGAGCGCTGACATTTCTTGCGTTTTAATTGATAATATAATTATTAATAAAGTAAGAACAAATACCACTTAACCGAGACATTTTTAGCGTTAAGATAAAAAACGTAATAATTAACAATGTAAGAACCAATACCAGTTACCCAAAGTGCTGACATTTCTCGCTTTTGAATTAATAACGTAATTATTAATAACGTAAATACAACTACCAGTCAATTTAAAGCGCTAACTCTCCTCACGTTTAAAATAATAAAATTATTATAAATATCGTAAGAACTAATACCAGTTCACCTGAAGCGCTGACTCACCTCGCGTTTGGATCAATAACATTATTATTATTCTTGTAAGAACTGATACCAGTTGTCGCAGAGCGCTGACATTTCTTGCGTTTGAATTAATTACAGAATTACTAATAACGAAAGACTTAATACCAGTTAGGCAAGAGCAATGACTTTACTCAAATTTAAATTAATATTATTGTTATTATTATTGTAAGAACTGATGCTGACATATATTGCGTTTGAATTTATTACAGAACTATTGATACCGTAAGAAAAATACTAGTCAATCCAGAATGCTGATTTTTCTTGCGTTTAGATTATTAACATAGTTAGTAACAACGTGAGAACCAATACCAGTTAATCCAAAGCGCTCACTCACCTCGCGTTTGAATCAATAACATTATTATTAATATTGTAACAACTGATACAAGTTAACCCAGAGCTCTGACATTTGTTACGTTTGAACTAATTACATGATCATTAATATTGTCAGAGCTGATGTCAGTCAACCCAAAGCGGTGACATTTATTGCGTTTAAATCATTAACAATATTAATAATATCGTACGAAAAAATACCAGTTAATCCAGAGCATGACTTTTTTCCCGTTTAGAATTATTAACAAGATAATGAATGTTGTAAGAACCAATACCATTTAACCCAGACATTTCTTGCGATGAGATTGATGACGTAATAATTAATGACGTAAGAACCCATACCAGTAATTCCTAAAGCGCTAACTTACCTCGCGTTTAAATTATTAACATTATTATTAATATTGTAAGAACTAAAACCGCAGTTGTCGCAGAGCGCTAACATTTCTTGCGTTTAAATTAATTACAGAATTACTAATAACGAAAGAATACGTACCAGTTAGGCAAGAGTACTGACTTTCCTCACGTTTAAATTAATATCATATTTATTAATATTGTAAAAACCGATGCTAACCTTCATTGCGTTTGAATTAATTACAGAATTATTAATTCTGCATAATTAAATACCAGTCAACCCAGAGCGCAGACATTTCTCGCGTTAAAATTATTAACAACATTATTAATATTGTAAGAACTGATGTTAGTTTACCTAAAGTGCTCAAATTTATTGCGTTAAAATTGATAACATAATTATTAATAACGTAGTAACTAATACCAGCTAAACCAGAGCGTTTAAGATTTTTGCGTTTGAGGTGATAACATAAGTATTCATAACATAAGATCCAATACCAGTTAACCCAGAGCGCTGACATTTCTTGCTTTTCAATTTATAACGTGATTATTAATAACATAAGAATTTGTACCAGGTATCCCAGAGCGCTGACTTTTCTTGCGTTAAGGTTGTTAACATAGAGAGTAACAAACGTAAGAACCAAAACCAGTTAACTCGAAGCGCTTACTTTCCTCGCGATTAAATTAAGAACATTATTATTAATATTGTAAGACCTTATGCCAGTTATCCCAGAGCGCTGACATTTTTTGCCTTTTTATTAATTACAGAAGTACTAATAACGTAAGATTTAACACCAGTTGGGCAAGAGCACTGACTTTCCTCACGTTTCAATTATTAACATAATTATTATTATGATTATTGTAATAATTGATTCTGACATATATTGCGTTTGAATAAATCACATAATTATTAATACCGTAAGAACAAATACCAGTCAACCCAAAGCGCTGACATTTATTGCGTTTGAATCATTAACAGCATTAATAATAACGTAAGAACATATACGAATTAACCAAAAGCGCTTACTTTTCTTGCGTTTATAGTAAGAACATTATTCATATTCTAAGAACTGATACTAGTTACCCAGAGCACTGACATTTCTTGCGTTGGAATTGATAACATAATTATTGATAATGTAGTAACCAATACCAGTTAACCCAAAGCGCTTACTTACCTCGCGATTAAATTAGTAACATTATTATTAATATTCTAAGAACTGATACCAGTTATCCTAGAGCGCTGACTTTTCTTGCGTTAAAATTATTATCAACATTATTAATATTGTAAGAACTCATACTAGTTTACCCACAGCGCTGACATTTATTGCGTCTAAGTCATTAACAGAATTATAAATAACATAAGAACCGATACCAGTTATCCCAAAGCGCTGACTTACCTCGCGATAATATAGTAACATTATAATTAATATTTTAGGAACTGATACCAGGTATCCCAGAGCGCTGGCATTTCTTGTGTTTGAATTACTAAAAGAATTATTAATAACGTACGATTTAGTTTCAGTTAGGCAAGAGCACTGCTTTTCCTCACGTTTAGATCAATAGCATTATTATTAATACTGTAACTGATACTGGTTAACATGCAGCACTGATATTTCTTGCGTTTAAATTAATAGCAGAATTATAAATACCGTAAGAACTAATACGAGTCGACCCAGAGCGCTGACTTTTATCGCGTTTAAATTATAATAACATGATTAATAATGTAAGAACTGACGTTAGTTAACCAAAGCGCTGACATTTATTGCGTTTGAATCATAAACAGAACTAATAATAAATTTAAGAACAAATAACAGTTAACTCGCGTTTAAATTGATACTTTTATTATTAGTATTGTAAAAAATGATAACAGTTAACCCAGAGCGCTGACATTTTCCGCATTAAAGTTCATGACATGTTTAATAATAACATAAGAATTAGTACCAGTTAATCCAGACCGCTAATTTTCCTTGCGAATAGATTAATAAGATAATTAGTAATAACGCGAGAACCAATACTAGTTAACTCATAGCCCTGACTTTCCTCGCGTTTACATTATCAAAATTATTATTAATATTGTATAAACTAAAACCAGTTAACCCATAGCGCTGACCCATTTCTTGCGTTTGAACTAATAGCACAGTTATTAATAACGTAAGAATTAATACCAGTTAACTCAGGCCGCTGACTTTCCTTACGTTTAAATACATAACATTATTATTTATATTGTAAGAACTGATACCAGTTAACCTAGTGCGCAGGTATTTCTTGCGGTTGGATTAATAACATACCTTTTAATAACGTGAGAACCAATACCAGTTAACGCAGAGGGCTGACTTTCCTCACGTTTAAATTTATAACTTTATTATTGATATAGTATGAACTGATACCAGTTAACCCTGAGGACTGACATTTTTTGCGTTTGAATAAAATTCTAAATTATTGATAACAAAAGAACCAATATTATTTAACTCTGACTGCTGACGCTTTATACGATTAAATTAATAACATAATTAATAATAACGTAAGAACCAATACTAATTAACCTAAAGCGCTAATTGACCTCGCGTTTGAATTCAAAACATTATTATTATTAGTCAAAGAACTGATACGAGTTATCCTAGAGCGCTCACATTCCTTGCGTTTAAATTAATAATAGAATCATTAATACCTTAAGATTTAATTCCAGTTAGGCAGGAGCACTAAATTTCCTCACGTTGAAATCAATAACATTATTATTAATATTGTAACTGATACCGGTTAAAATGGAGCGCTGATATTTGTTGCGTTTGAGATATTAACATGATTTTTATCAACGTAAGAACCAATACAAGTTAACCCAGAGCGCTGACTTTCCTTGCGTTTAAATTAATAACAACATTATAAATATTGCAAGAACTGATGATAGTTTATCAAAGCACGGACTGTTATTACGTTTAAATTGATAACATAATTATCAATATTGTAATAACCAATACAGTATAACCTAGACCTCTGACGTTTCTTGCAATTAGATTATTAACACCATCATAAATATCATAAGATTTAATACCAGATAACACACTGCGCAGACATTTCTTGCGTTTGGGTTAATGATATACCTATTCATAACATAAGAACCAATACCAGTTAACGCAAAGGGCTGACTTTCCTCACGTTCAAATTTATAACTTTATTATTGATATAGAATGAGCTGATAACAGTTCACCCTGAGGACTAAGATTTTTTCCGTTTGAATAAAAAACTTAATTATTGATAACAAAAGAACCAATATCAGTTAAACCAGACTGCTTACGTTTCATGCGTTTGAATCAATAACATAATTAATAATAACGTAAGAACCATTACCAGTTAACTTAAAGCGCTGACTTCTCTTGCGTTGAGATTAGTAACATAATTATTAATAACCTAATAACCAATGCCAGATAACCCAAAACGCTAACTTACCTCGCGTTTAAGTTATTAACATTATTATAAAAATTCTAAGAACTGATACCAGATAACCCATAGCGCTGACATATATTACGTTCAAATTAATAACATTATTATTAATATTGTAAAAACTGATGTTAGATAACCTAAAGCGTCGACTTGTCTTGCGTTTAAATGAATAACCTAATTCTTAATAACGTAACAACCAATACCAGTTGATCTAGAGCGCTAACTATCCATGCGTTTAAATTAATAACAACATTATTAATATTGTAAAAACTGATAACAATTAACCCACCGTGCTTAAACTTCCTGCGTTTGAATAAAAAACAGAATTATAAATAACGTAAGATTTAATACCAGTTAGGCAAAGGACATGACTTTCCTTACGTTTCAATCAATAACATTATTTTTATTATTGTAACTGATACCGGTTAACATGGAGCGCTGATATTTCTTGCGTTTAAATTATCAACATGATTTTTATTAACATTAAAACCAATACAAGTTAACCCAGAACTCTGACGTTCCTAGCGTATAAATTAATATTATTATTGATATTGTAAGAGCTGATACAAGTTACCTACAGCGCTGACAAAACTTGCGATTAATAAAAAACATTACTATTAATAACATAAAAACCAAAACCTGTTAATCGAAAGAGCTGACATTCTTCAAGTTTAGATTAATATCATTAATATTAATATCGTAAGAACTGATGTTAGTTAACCCTAAGCGGTGACATTTCTTGCGTTTAAATTAATAAGATAATTATTAATAACATATATACCAATACCAGTTACCCTAGAGCGCTGACTTTCCTCAAGTTTAAATCAATAACACAATCATCAAAAACATAAGTATTAATACCAGTTAGCCCACAGCGTTGACTTTTCGTGCGTTTAAATTAATGACCTTATTTATAATAACGTGACAACCAATACTAGTTATCCTGGAGCGCTGACTTTCCATGCGTTTAAATTAATAACCTAATTCTTAATAACGTTACAACAAATACCAGTGAAATTAGAGCGCTGACGTTTTTTACGTTTGAATAAATAACATCATTATTAATATTGTAAGAAATGATACCAGTTAACCCAGTGCGCAGACATTTCTTGCGTTTGGATTAATAACATACTTATTAATAACGTAAAAATCAATACCAGTTAACGTAGAAGGCTGAATTTCCGTACTTTTAAATGAATAATATAATTATTAATATTGTAACAAGTAATATCAGTTAACCAAGTGCGGGGACATTTATAGCACGTAGAACCCAACCTACCCCCTACCGTGCTATAGCTGGTAAGCTGAAACCGGCGTGAGCTGGTATCAGCATAAGCTTGTATCAGGATAAGTTGATACCAGCATAGCTCATCAAATCCTATACCAGTTGATTTGAAGCGCTAACTTTCCTTACAATTAAATTAATAACGCTATCATCGATATTGTAAGAACTGGCACCAGTTAATCCAGAACCCTGACATTACTTGCGTTTAAATTGATAACATAATTTTTAATGACGTAAATACCAAATCAAGTTAACCCAAAGCGCTGACTTTTCTTGCGTTTAGATTATTAACATAGTCAGTAGTAACGTAATAAACAATACCAGTTCACCCCAAGCGCTGACTTTCCTCGCGTTTAAAATAAGAACATTATTATTAATATTATAAGAACTGATACCAGTCACCCCAGAACGCTGATATTTCTTGCTTTTAAATTAATAACATGATTATTAAGAACATAAGAATTAGTACGAGTGATCTCAGACCGCTGCCATTCCTTGCAAAAAGATTAATAAGATTTAGTAATAACGTAAGAACCAATACTAGTTAACCCAAAGCGCTGACTTTTCTTACGATAAAATTAGTAACATAATTATTAATACCGTGAGAACCAATGAGGGATTACCTAAATCGCTAACGTTCTTCGTGTTTGAATTAATAACATTATTATTAATATTCTTAGGACTGAAATCAGTTATACCAGAGCGCTAACATTTCTTGCGTTCAAATTAATAACATAATAAATAAATAGTAAGAACTAATACCGGTTAACCCAGAACGTGGACTTTTCTAACGATTAAATTATTACCATTATATTATTTTGTAAGCACCAATGCCAGTTAATCCAGAGCGCTGACATTTCTTACGTTAATATTGATAACATTATTATAAATATTGTAAGAACTGATTTTAGTTAACCCAAAGCGCTGACATTTATTCGGTTTAAATTAATAAAAAAATTATTAATACCGTAAGAACTAATGCAAGTCGACCTAGAGCGCTGACTTTCATCGCGTTCAAATTAATAACAACATTATTAATATTGTTTGAACTGATTTCAGTTTACCAAAGTGCTGACATTTATTACGTTTGATTGATAAACAGAATGATTATTAACGTAAGAACAAATACCAGTCAACCCAGAGCGCTGACTTTTATCGCGTTCAAATTAGTAACATTATTATTAATATTGTAAGAAATGATACTGGTTACCCAGAGCGCTGACTTTTTTAGCTTTTGAATCGATAACACAATTATTAATAACTCAAAAACCAATACCAGATAATTTAAAGCGCTAACTTTGTTTACGATTAAATTGATAATTTTATTATTAATAGTGCAAAAACGAATAGCAGTTAATCCAGGGAGCTTACATTATTCGCGATTAAATTGATAACATAATAATTAATAACGCAAATATCAATACCAGTTAACCCAGAGCGCTGACATTTCTTGCGTTAAAATTCTTAACATGATTATTAATAACATAGGAATTAGTACCAGTTATCCCAGACTGCTGACTTTCTTTGCGAATAGATTGATAACATAATTAGTAATAACGTAAAAACAAATACTAGAAACCCAAAGCCCAGACTTTCCTCGCGTTTGAAATGAGAACAATTTTATTAATATTGTAAGAACTGACACCAAATAATCCAGAGCGCTGAAATTTTTTCCGTTTAAATTGATAACATAATTTTTAATGACTTAAAAACCAATACGAATTAACCCAGAGCGCTGACTTTTCTTGCGTTCCGATTATTAACATAGTAACAACCGAATAACTAATACCAGTTAACCCAAAGCGCTGACTTTCCTCGCATTTAAAATACAAAAATTATTATTAATATTTTTAGAACTGTTACCAGTTATCCCAGAGCGCAAACATTTCTTGCGTTAAAATTAATAACATAATAAATATATCGTAAGAACTAATACCGGTTAACCCAGAGCGTGGACTTTTCTCACGATTAAATTATTACCATTATATTAATTTTGTAAGCACTAACGCCAGTTAACCCAGAGCGCTGACATTTCTTACGTTAATATTGATAACATTATTATAAAAATTGTAAGAACTGATTTAAGTTAACCCAAAGCGCTGACATTTATTGCGTTTTAATTAATAAAAAAAATTATTATTACCGTAAGAACTAATGCAAGTCGACCTAGAGCGCTGACTTTCATCGCGTTCAGATTAATAACAACATTATTACTATTGGTAGAACTGATGTCAGTTTACCAAAGTGCTGACATTTATTGCGTTTGAATTCTAAACAGAATCATTATTAACGTAACAACAAATACCAGTTAACCCAGAACGCTGACCTTTTTCGCGTTCAAATTAGTAACAAAATAATTATTATTGTAAGAACCAATACCACTTAACCCAGACATTTCTTGGGTTGAGATTCATAACATTATGTTTAACAACGTAAGAACCAGTACCACTTAACCCAAGACGCTGACTTTCCTCGCGTTTAAAATAAAGACATTATTATTAATATAATAAGAACTGATACTACTTACCTCAGAGCGCTTTCATTTCTTGCGTTTAAATTCATAGCATGATTATTAATAACATGAGAATAAGTAACAGTGATCCCAGACCGCTAACTTTCCTTGCAAATAGATTAATAACATAATTGGTGATAACGTAAGAAGCAATACTAGTTAACCCAATGCCTTGACTTTCCTTACGTTCAAATGATTAAAATTATTATCAATATTGTAAGAACTGATACCAGTTAACCCAGTGCGCTAACATTCCCTGCGTTTGAATTGATAATATTATTATAACTAATGTAAGAACCAATTCCATTTAACCCAATGCACTATCATTTTCTGTGTTGGAATTGATAACATAATTATTAATAACGTAAGAACCAATACCAGTTTACTTAGCGCGCTGACTTTCCTTATGTTTGAATAATCAACATTATTATTAATATTGTAAGAACTGATGCTAGTTGTCCCAGAGCGCTGACATTTTTTGCGATGAAATAAATAAAAGAATTATGTATAACGTTAGATTTAATACCAGTTAGGCAAGAGCGCTGACATTCCTTTCGTTTGAATTAATTACATCATTATTAATATTGTAAGAACTAATATCAGTGAACCCTAAGCACTGGCATTTCTTGCGTTAAAATTAATAACAGAATTTTTAATAACTTAAGATTCAAAAGCTGTGAGCCAAGAGCGCTGACTTTACTCAAGTTTAAATTATTAACATTATATTAATTCTGTAAGAACTGATGTCAGTAAACCCAGGGCGCTGACCTTTCTTGCGTTTAAATTATTAACATAGTCAATGAAACTTAAGAACTAATACCAGTTCACCCAAAGCGCTGACATTCATAACGTTTAAATTATTAAAATTATATTTATTCTGTAAGAACTGATGTCAGTAAACCCAGGGCGCTAACATTTCTTGCGGTTTAAATAATAATATACCTACTAATAACGTAAAAATCAATACCAGTTAATGTGGAAAGCTGACTTTTCTTACGTTTAAATGATTAATATTATTATTGATATTGTAAGATGTAATACCAGTTAACCAAGTGTAGGGACATTTATAGCACGTGGATCTCAACCCACCCTCTACCGTGCTATAGCGTGTAAGCTGAAACCGGCGTGAGCTGGTATCAGCATGAGCTGGTATCAGGATGAGGTGGTACCAGCATAGCTTATCTACTCCAATACCAGTTGATTTAAAGCGCTAACTATCCTTACACATAAATTAATAACGTTATTATCAATACTGTAAGAACTGACACCAGTTAATCCACAGCACGGACATTACTTGCGTTTAAATTAATAACATAATGTTTAATAACGTAAATATCAATACAAGTTAACCCAAAGCGCTGACTTTTCTTACGTTAAGATTATTAACATAGTTAGTAGTAACGTAATAACCAATACCAGTTCACCCCGAGCGCTGCCTTTACTGGCGTTTGAAATAAGAACATTATTATTTATATTGTAACGACTGATATCAGTGACCCCAGAACGCTAACATTTCTTGCGTTTTAATTCATAACATGATTATTAATAACATAAGAATTAGTAAAAGTTATCCCAGACCGCTGACTTTCCTTGCAAATAGATTAATAACATAATTAGTAATAACGTAAGATCCAATACCAGTTAACCCAAAGCACTGACTCTTCTTGCGTCAAGATTGGTAACATAATTAATAATAACGTGAGAACCAATGCCAGATAACCTAAATCTCCAACTTACCTCACGTTTAAATTGAAAACATTATTATTAATATTCTAAGAACTGATACCAATTATCCCAGAGCGCTAACATTTCTTGCGTTCAAATTAATAACATGATAAATAATTCGTTAGATCTAATACCAGTTAACCCAGAGCGTTGACTTTTCGCAATTTTAAATTATTAACATCATATTAATTTTGTAAGCACTAATGCCAGTTAACCCAGAGCGCTGATATTTCTTGCGTTTGGATTCATAACATGATTTTTAATAATATAAGAATTAGTACTAGTTATCCCAGAGCGCTGACTTTTACTGCGTTTAGATTATTAACATAGTTAGTAACAACGTAAAAACCAATACCAGTTAACCCAAAGCTCTTATTTTTTTCGCGTTTAAATTAAAAACATTATTATTGATATTGTAAGAACTGATACCTGTTATCCCAGAGCGCTGACATTTCTTGCGTTGAAATTGATAACATTATTATTATTATTGTATGAACTGATTTTCGTTAACCCAAAGCGCTGACATGTCTTGTGTTTTAATTAATAACAGAATTCTTAATACCGTAAGAACTAATGCAAGTTGACCCAGAGCGCTGACTTCCATCACGTTTAGATTAGTAACAAAATAATTAATATTGTAAGAACCAATACCGGTTAACCCAGGCATTTCTTGGGTTGAGAATAATAACGTTATAATTAATAACTTAAGAACCAATACCATTCAACTCAAAGCGCTGACTTTTCTCGCGTTTAAATTAATGACATTATTATCAATATTGTAAGAAATGATACTGGTTACCCAGAGCGCTGGCTTCTTGAGCGTTTGAATTGATAACATAATTATTAATAACTCAAAAACCAATACCAGTTTACTTAGAGCGCTGACTTTTCTTATGTTTGAATAATCAACATTATTATTAATATTGTAAGAACTGATGCCAGAGTGCGGACTCTCCTTGCGTTTAGATTAATAACATAATTATCATTAACGTAAAAACCAGAACTTGCTATGTATTGTACAAGTCGTAGGCTGTGGGTGCCACTAAGAAGTTTGGGAGCGGAGCGTGGTGAAATAACAGAGATCACATGTAATAAGAATAGGTCTTTATTCAAGCGCTGTTATACATAGATTGATGCTTTGCTCGTCATCGCGTTAGCCGTACCTTCGCCCGGTATTCTTAGCTAACATGTATCTATAGACTATACCGTGCGGTCTACAGATATATTACAATACCTCCCTTTTTTTAATTCAGCCTTATTCGCCCGTCGAGCAGAGCGTCGTACGGGGTTAACAATTCGGTTAGAATTTTGTTTAGTAACAGCACCCGCTGCCGTCTCTACTTGAAAAGTAGAGGGTGTGAATTTTTTACGAATTTTACCTTTAATACGTGTACCACCCGGCACTTCGTAATTTTCAATCAATAGTATCACTCGTGTTAATTTCTACACATCGCGAATACGGGCTTGCAGCTATTTGCGCCTCTTGTTTTGAATATACATTACCTCTCAAGTCAGGACTGAGTGAGTCAAAACGTGTTTTAACTTCGCGTTTATAAAATAATCAAGCTGGCGACTTACCGGTGGTACAATGTGGCACACTGCGGTAGTCTAATAAGAATTTATTGACTGCAGCACTTACAACTTCTCCCCCTTGAACGATTTTGGTAACAATCTGTTTAAAAATTCCCACGAAATTTTCAGCGGCCTCGTTAGTTGCAGGTTGATACGGGGGCGTGCAACTGTGTTTTACTCTGTATTTAAACAAAAAATTTTTGACCTTCGCGCTCGTGAATTGTCTACCGTTGTCTGTAACGATATGACCTAGTAGGCCGTGTCTCGCAAATATGTTTTCAAAAACTTCTATCAGCTTATTCGCTTTAGTGTTTTATTTGAAATTAATCACTTCCGGCCACTTTGAGTAAGCATCCACAACTACCAAATACATATAGTTAAAAAACGGACCTAAAAAATCGCAATGTACTCTGTCATATACTTTCTTTGGCCATGGCCATGGCGTAAGCGGTACATGTGGTTGCGCTTTTTCATTTTGCACACAGATCTTACATGCCTTAACTATATCTTCTATCTCCGCGTCAATGCCCGGCTACCAAACATACGACCGCGCTAATGCCTTAATTTTAACAATACCAAGATGTGATGCATGAAAATCTCGCAGCAAAAACTCTCTCAAACATTTAGGTATTACAATTCTGAATCCCCAAAAGATGCAATTCTCTTCGACCGAAAGTTGATTCCTCTTACGGAAATATTTTTTTTCTTCTTCCGAGAGCCCGTTGCTACTCGTTGGCCAACCAAAACTACAAAGCTTAATTATTTTTGCCAATGTCTTGCAGTATTTAGTCTCTAGTTGAATCTTTTTAAAGTCAATTACCCCGCCCGTCTCGGAGACATAATGTACTGGTGTACAGTCTGTTCCGAAAATTTCGGTATCATCGCTAATGGGAAAACGTGACAATGCGTCACAGTTTGCATTATCTTTCGAGCTGATCCATTCTATTTTGTACTAGAATCCCGACAAAAAATACGCCCACCGCTGCAGTATGCCCGCTGCAGTCAAAGGAATACCTCCGAAAATTGTCTCTAGGGGCTTATGGTCTGTTCTTAAAATTATGTTTTGTCCATAGACAAAATCATAGAATTTTGTAAATCCAAAGACTATTGCACTTGCCTCTTTATCATTGATCGCCCGATTCAGTTCCTTATTCGGAATACGCTTCGATGCGTACGCTATTGGCTGTTCGGTTCCGTCCCTATTCGCTGGTTGCATGATGGTGGAGGGGAGGGCTGGTGCCACTTGTACTTTTAACACGTAGCCTTATGGAAATTCCTTCGCATCGGCCAACGGTGGCCACTTACACTACTTTTTTTCTCGTAAGATTTAACATGGGGAATGAGGGCAGCACCTGTTCTGCAACCAGCGAATAACTATGAGATAATATCGCCGAGAGCCCGTAGTGCGATGCATCGCATGCTAAAATAATTTTCTCGTTAGGATCATAGTGCACTAATACTCTCGGGGATATTAACTCACTTTTGACCCAGGCAAAAGCATCTGCACATTCCTTTGTCCAACTAAACTCCTTTTTTACTGCACATTCGAAAAGTGGTCTCAATTTTTCTGATCTATTACGCAAAAATCTAGCATAAAAATTTATCAGACCAAGAAAAGAAGATAGTTGCTTACTGTCTTTTGGACAAGGCGCTTCATACGTAGCAATTACGTTGGACTTGGCTTCATGCAGTCCGTCCTTGTCGATCACAAATCCCAGGACCTCAATTCTGTCCTTCATAAATTCACATTTAAATTTATTGACCCGTAGGCCGTATTCAGTTAATCTTTTGCAAACTGCTCGCACATTCTCCCAGTGCTCCTCATCAGACCTTCCCGTCACATAAATATTATTTAGATAAGCAATCGTTCCCGGAATACCTTGTAAACACTCATTCATTATTCGTTGAAATTCTCCCAGAGCGACTGCTGTGCCTTCGGTCAGTTTTGTGTACCGAAATTATCCAACCTGTGTTGTTATTGTCAGAAAATCTCGAGATTTATTATCGACCGGTATTTGCATGTACGCGTGGAAAAAGTCTAATTAGGAAAATGTACGACCATTTTGTAATACCTCAAATATATCGTCGATACGGGGAAACAGAGATTTAGTAGTTTCTAGAATTAAATTGATTGTTATTTTAAAATCCCCGCATAGCCTCACATTACCGTCATTTTTTAATATCGGTACAATTGGAGTTGCCCATTCGCTTAAATCAACTTTTTCCAAATGACCTAATGCCATCAAGCACTCAATTTCTCTTTCTACCTTGCCTCTCAATGCATAAGGCACTCGTCTCGCTGTAAATGCAATAGGTTTAACATTTGGATTAACCTGAAGTTTGATTTCACGTTTCGTGTACAGTCCCGGCGTGTCACCAAAAATTGACTTAAACACGCACATTAATTGTTCTTTTATATCTCTCAAATTAAGTTTGTGAATCTCGTTTTTTCCTTTCAGTGCAATATCTGAGCCTAATATCAAAGGCCACAAGCCAAAAGCTGCTAGCCATTGAGTCGAATTTTATTTCCCTTTAAAATCAAACAACTCAGTGTCTCTGTTTTATTATTTAAGGTAACATTTAAATCATTTAACTGCCCGAGCGTCTCCATATGATTGTTTTCGTAACCAACTAAACTAGCATGCGACTGAGTAACTTTAATGTTGTTTAAATTAATTTTAACATAATCCTCAGACATTACACTGAAATAAGTTTCCGAATCTACTTCCATCTTAATACTTTTACCGTTTGTATTTACATCAAGAGACATAGGCTCTCCTTCTATGTGTTTATTCAGCGAATCACAACTATGTGTATTGTCAACCACGTTGATCGAATAGAAATCGACAAAGTTGTTGTTACCGCTATGCTGAGAGGTGTTCTCTTGCTCGACTGATCCGTGCTCGTTTCCGTCCGTTTCGTCATGTATGTATTCATTAGCTTGCTTCTTCTTTCTTATACAAGCTCGTTCTAAGTGCCCTTTGGTGTTACGAAAATTGCACGTCAGACTGCATTAATTCGTAGAGTGGCCCGTAACACCACAACAATACCAGTGTGTGCCCTTATCCTGTGTGTGTCCGTAATGATCGTCACTACGCTGTGTGGTATCCTTGTTGACGTTTTGCCTGCTGTATTTGAAATCTGCCTGTCGGCACGCTGTGTCTTTATGTCTATTTTTACCTCGTTCCTTTATCATAAAATTTTCTTGTTTGTAAGATTTAGTAGTAAGCATGTGAAGAGCCCCTTCCGCGTTATTCATGGCACTTTCTCTTGACATGGCTTCTTTTATTGCCGAATCGAAAGTTAAGTTTGTGAGCTTAAATAGTTCTATTCTTGGTGATTCCTCATTAATTCTACAAACCAGTTGATCTCGTAATGCCTCCTGTAGATCTTTAAAATTAAAGTGCATTGCCAGACGCCTCAGACGCGTAGAAAAATCCGCGACTGTTTCCTAATGCTCTTGACTTGCACGGTAGAATGTGCAACGTTCCATTACCTCCGACGGCGCTGGTTTTAGATGCTCGCCCATTTTTTTAACTAAGTCATCATACGTTATGGCTGTTGGTTTTTGTGGTGCGCACAAATTTTTATACAGCTTATAAGTTTCTTCGTCCACATGTGTCAACAATATGGCACGCTTCATCTCCGCATCCGAATTTTCTTTGCAAAAAAATTCAAGTCTATTTGCTCCGTAAATTACTCCCAGTCATCTAATTCCATACGGAAAAAAATTTTTGTATCCGACGCCATACTATCTTCACTACTGCTGACACTAACACTCCCGTTATTATCCTTATTGTCGACTTCTTGGTCACTTTCGTTGTTTTCACTGTCTTTTTGTGTGTCCGCTAATTCTTTACGCACTAAATTAACGAGTAGAGAACGTAAAGTGTCTCTATTTTGGCTATCTTCAGCTCGAATGCCCCTGTTACGCAAATATGATATAATATCTCCTTTGCTTAGGTGTTAAGCTTCATTTAATAATAACTTACTACTCTTTCCTATATCACTGTCCACTTGTGTATTCTCTTCCTTATCACTCATTAAACTTTACCCCGTGCAGCTTCCACCAACAATCTTAGCTTACAAAATAATTTAAGAAACTAACATCCTCGTCGCAAGTTGCTATGTATTGTACAAGTCGTAGGCTGTGGGTACCACTAAGAAATCGAGGAGCGGGGCGTGGTAAAATAATAAGAATAGGTCTTTATTCAGAATTTAATAACATAATTATTAATAACGTAAGATTCAATACCAGTTAGACAAGAGCGCTGACTTTCCTCACGGATAAATTATAAACATTATTATGATTATTGTAAGACTGATACTAGTTAACATAAAGAGCCAGCATGTCTTGCGGTTAAATTAATAACAGAATTATTAACAACGTAAGAACTAATAGCAGTTAACCCAGAGCGCTAACATTCCGCACGATTAAATCAATAACATTATTATTATTATTGTAAGAATAGATGGTAGTTAACCCAAAGCGCTGAATTTTATTGCGTTTAAATTAATAACAGAATTATTAATACCGTAAAAACAAATAACAGTCAACCCAGGGCACTGACTTTCCTCGCGTTCAAATTATTAACAACATTATTAACATTGTAAGAACTGATGTTAGTTTACCTAAAGCGCTGACATTTCTTGAATTTAAATTAATAACATATCTATTGAAACGTAAGATCTAATACCAGTTAACCCAAAGCGCAGACTTTCCTCACTTTAAAATTAATAACATTATTCCTAATATTGTAAGGACTGATGATAGTTATTCCAAAGCGCTGACATTTCTTGGATTTGAAATTATA
>JAPYYV010000925.1:0-28265 GCA_030522625.1 Copidosoma aretas
AATAATAAATTTATCACACAGACCTGATTTTCAAAATTGTACTTGAAAATTGTGTAATTTTTTAACTTTGTCCATTTTTTTGAGGTTATGTCCGATCATTATTAAAAAAGTCGTTGTAATGCGGTTAAGAGAATAGACTAACAGGTATTAAAAGAAAAAACAATTTTTTAAATTGGTTAAAATATGTGGTAAATGCCAATTTGAAAAAAAAAAAAATTAAAATGATATTTTTTGGGTTATGTCTACGAATAAATACGATATTTAGTTAAAAACAATTAAAATTATTTTCTATCAATAACTCATGATAAATGTACCATATACACCTTTTGTCAAAAAATTTAGATAGAATATGTAAAAATTTTAATATTTCACACTTTTTTCGAGGTTATGTTTCATCATAATTGGAAAAATGATGATAATAAGTTCAAGATAATTGTCTAACAAGTATTTAGAAGAAAGAAAATTGAAATGGATTGTAATTTGTGGTAAATATGAATTTTTTTTAAACAAAGGATAAAAACTTTTTTTTAGGTTATGTTGACAAATAAATACAATATTCAGTTGAAAAATGTCGATTAAAACTATTTTCAATCAATTGCATATGATATTTTTACCACATTATTGGTTGTTTGAGCTGCTTCGGTAGCTTCTGCATTTAAATGCGTAGGCATGCTAATTGTACAGGTGTGGAAAAAAGTATCAATCACCATTTTCATCTCCTTTTACATAAACCAGGTAAGTATTAAAATGGAGGATGCTGTGTGTATGTCTGCTTTTCCTTGGTGATGTATTGTCCGAGGGCTGCTGCAACTACATATGTGAGTAGTCGATGGTCTGTGAAAACAAAAAAAACTTTTACCTTCTAGGAAACGGTGAAAATGCTTAGTTGCGGCGTGAACGTCAGGGAGATATATGTTGTACGTGCTGTAATTCTTCTCCGTGTCAAAGAGCCACCTCGAAAATTAACCATGTGGATATCAGACTCCTGTAGAAGGCTTATACAAATACGGACTTGAGGTGAAGTTTCTGGCTTAGGATATTCTTCAATAGCTTTGACCTTGGACCGTGGCGCGTGGTGGTGTAAAACCTGCCAAACTGACTGTGCAGCCCAGGTATGTTACGTAGTCCTGACCAAGCGCACACTTTTCCAGAAAAATTTCTAAGTTGGCATTGTTTCGAATCTTTTAAAGTTTATCAAGGTGCCGCACCGTAGGTGTGTTTTGCAATATGGTAAGGCCACGATAGGGTTCTCCTGGTAACCTTTTAAAAAGGTAGGTCTATTAGCCGGTTGTCGACCGTTCTCTGAAGGAACTGAACAGAGTTGCGTAAGCCCATTGATGCCCTGGTAAATTCATACCAAACAAGGTACTGATGGCAGTCTTAGGCACGCCATCTTTCGTGATAGGTACCTGATAGAAGGCCCTATATAGGCCTATAAAAAAAAACGAAGCAGTCGTGGGACTGCCGGGAGAAGCTATGCTCATCAAGGGAAAAAAAAAATATCATCTGTTAAAAACATATCAACCCGACATCAGCTTGGCTCACGAAATTCTTGCCAATTATAAGTGTACAAATCAAATGTCCATAAGAATCCATAATAAATAAAGGAAGTTGGTCAAAGAGCAGAACTATGTAATTATTAAAAAATTATTTTAAAAAATTGTCCAATACTTCGGCAACCTCATATTGCCATTTTCAGGGCTACATTTAAAATTTACGGTCGTACAAAGGATGATTAAATAACACATAAATAAGTGCCATTGGTAGACTAAATAATCTATCTAACGTAAAGATAAAAACCTAATTAAGTTGAAAATTCCAACCAGTTTATACTTTATCTTTAATTAAGACAGTACCACGAGGATGAGTAATATTGATTCCAATATAGCACAAACCGTTTCTAAAACGTTTAATTTAAAACTTTAAAACGTTTCTCCCATAAGCTCAGAAATGTTTCTGAAACGTTTTTGAAACCGAAAAATGTCCGTTGCTGAGCTCAGCATAAGTTTATAAAAAACGTTTAAGAAACGTTTCCAGAATGTTTTTGAAACGTACCTGAATTTAGTGCAAATTCAGGAGAAAAATGAATTATTATTATTATTATTTTAGCAATACCTAAATTCATAAAAAATAATAACAATAAGAGTAAATTTAAAATATGAATGAAAAAAAAAACGCTGTACCGCAGACACGATCTGGGTATGCCTGGATAAAGAGCGAGCATATCTATTTAACTTGGCCAGAGTGGACAAAATTTCTTGTATACAAAATAAAGTTTTTATGAGGTACAAGTACCATTATTTTCGTTTTCCGTACTTACAACTGCGAATATAAATCATTAAAATATTTTTTTGATTCGACGATGTACTAACTAATCATTACATATAAGATCTCTATTGAATGCAAACTTAATACGAAAGTAGAACAACGTAAGACGAAAAATATTATTAGTGAATGATGAAAATGCTTCCAAATAAAATTCCGTAAGCAAATTGTCTAAACACACATTTGTATTTTCATAACTCGGTTGTAAAGATGAAAAAATACACTACTAATTTTTGTATCTTATAATGATGTAATTTATGAACACGGTATTTCGTCCGCTCTAGGCCAGTGAATAAGTAACTCGCCTCCCCTCCTATAGTGGACCCACTTCGTATCCCGGAGTCAGGCGTTTGTTTCTTCAAATTTTACCTTTATTGTTGTAATTACTTATGAATTAAGGTATTGCTAAAAAAATTAAAATAAATAATTTTTCGCCTGAATTTGCACTGAATTCAATAATGTTTCTGACGTTTCATAAACATTCCGAAAAGATTTCTTAAACGTATCATATAACTTATGCTGAGCTTAGCAACGGACATTTTACGGTTTTAAAGACGTTTCAGATATGTCTCTGAGCTCTTGTGAGAAATGTTTGTAGATTTCAAATTAATCAAACGTTTTAGAAACATTTCAGAAACGTGTGCTATGTGAGTTGTGTGATAGTGATGAATTCTCGTTGTATTAGTTAAATCAAGGAGAATTTATAACTGATTTGAATCGATGACTTCATGTTTTCATCTTTAGATTGGGTAAATTTTTTAGTCTCAAATGAAACTTATCTATGCATTATTTAATTATCCTTTGTACAACTGCAATTTTAAAAAGGTACCCCCTATTATGACAACATAAGGTCGTTGAAACATTGCACAATGTTGTAAAATAATTCTTTAATACATGAATAGTCCTGCTCTTTGAAGAAGTTTCTTAATTTATCATGGAAAAATTATCTGGTTCTTGAAATAACTGTTTTTTCTAATTTTTTCAATATTTAGTTTTGCAAGAGAAATACTGTTTCTGTTACACATATAGCAAAGACATATTCAAGTTGAGAAGTAACAGCATTTTTTAAAGTAATTATATTGTATCGATCACTATTTTATTGGCGTGGGCGATATTGTTTTCGTTATCAGAAAATCTATACTAATTATTATTTTTGGTTCGTCCGGCTTTCCCTTCGGGATGCAGCCTTTTTTTCTTTTATATAAAAGATAATTAGTCATGAAATAATGTCAAAATAATATGTACACTTTCATATAAATATTCTTGATGTGCTGTAATGTTTTTGAGAATTTTCACCCCTATTCTATCATAATATATGCAAAATATGGAAAATAAATGTTATGTTTAAGAGTGGATCATAACCTCTCTATTAGTGCGTTTCAATATTTATGATCTCTTTAGGAAACCAGTAAAATTGTTATTTTTGCTCAATCTTGCTTTCTATTCAAGATTCAGCATTATTCTGTTTTTTGAAGTTTATGTTGTCACGATATCATTTTAAAGTAAATTTGGCACATCTGCACTTTTTTCTACACAATGAGATTTTTTTTTTAAATTTTTTCATTTGATTCCGTGAAGATATACCCTAAAATCTAAGGTGTGCTAGTCTTCGCACAGGCATAGAAACATATCTGTACCAGTGCTCTCGACTGCGGCACCCGACTATACGCTAAAGTATAATATATAGACATACTTTAGCGTATGGTCGGGTGCCGCAGTCGAGAGCACTGATATGTACTATGGAGCCACAGCCAGCAACGTTTAACGAGTATGTGGCGACTCAAACAGCCCACGCTAACCAAACTTTCCGTTCCACTCGCTAGATGGCCAAGCCTGCAAGAAGCGTTCCCGCAAGCGTATTAAGAACTTCTACCATATAAGATCGAGATATAGCACTGCGTTACGCGGGGTAGAATTCAATACCCGACCCCTCCAACATGGATTATATCATGTCAGGGGGTCCGATATTAAATTGCTGCCAGAATCACACTGGCCGGAATTTACTACCCGATCCCTTTAACATGGGTTTTTTTATGTCAGGGGGTCCAGTATCAAATTCCTGTCAGAACTACGCTGGCCAGAATTTAATAGACGACCCCTCCAATATGGGTTTTCTCATTTTAGGAGGTAGAGTATTAAATTTTGGCCAGCGTTCGGTTTTTCTTCGTTAACTCCCAGCGCCGAAGCCAAGGCACGCCATAAGAAGCATAGATTTAAAACATTGCCGTTCACTTACTGTAGAATGTCTTCCATTATAGGTAGTGCATATCTTATCGGTTGTGTGTAGAAATTGAGGCACCTGCAGTCACCTGTCACTCTCTAGGCTCCATTGGATTTGGGCACAAGGTGCAGTGGGCTGGCCCAATGACTTGCTGATGGTCTGATGATACCCTGGTTTAAGAAGTTTTGGACCTATTTGGCGCCCGCATCAAGGCACTGGCTCACAAGGCTACGTAAACGTTCATGGACGGAAGGGTCAGTGATTAACATACAGTGAAAGACTGGGAGATCTACCAGAAAAACTATGGTGTAAGTGTCCTGAGTGATGTCTGAGTATTGGTGGAGAAGTTTCTCGTAGGCTTCGCTGTAAGGGCCAAGGGTCAATACATTGTAGACCATAATAACACTGTGGACCCATGGATTATTCATATAACTTGTGACAGATAAGTTTATTCTTGAATCTTTAAGCTTTTTGTTTTTTAAGGTCTACCAAGAGACCATGATGGGGTAGAAGGTCAGCCCATAGTACAGCTAATTGTACGTCAGCTATAATGAATGGTTACCTAAAAGCTCTGCGCAGGCCCAGGTTAAACTGCAGTGTGTGTTTACCGTACGTAATTATTGCAGATAAGTTGGCTGAAAGTACTGTCAGCTTCTCACGTTTGAGCCTTTTATTTACATGCTGGACTGGGCAGTATGGACACAGCTTTGCCAGAATCTACAAGCACTCGAAGGCCTGTGGATTCATCTGTGATGATCCGGCAATTTTATTCACGCGTGTTCAGGCCGTTCGATGTTGCCTTAATCGAAGGCAGCTTTATAAGTTGAAAGAATTTGTGTTTGAATAGGTGTACGATGCCATGCTACTCCAAGCTTCTGCCCCGAATTGGCGGTTAAAACGACACCACTTAGCTCTTGCAGGACCAGCAGAGGTAGAAGTATCGCAGCCTTAGCCAGGACTTGATCCCTTCAAAAAGGATCTTGACTGTCACAATAGTTGTTCAACAATAGAAAACTATAAAAAGTGATGCTTGGACAATTCGGTCACTTGATTTATCATATAACAGCACGTAATACTGCTCAACATAACTTTACTGTACTAATGCGTGAACTGTCTTGCTTTTTTTCCGAAATCTTATGTCTAAAAAACAGATTAGGATATTCTGGCAATTTCAAGGATAGCTTGAAGCTAGGGCATCTTAGAACAGGGAAAAAAACTATAAAGTAGTGTCTAAAATTTTATATATATTTTATTTAATTTGATCTTATCGTCTTTTATACCCATTAGATCAAGAACTAAAACTAAAAATAAGTGATTACTTTAAAAATAAATTTTATTTAGGTGCAAATAACAATAGAGAAAATAATTTTCGGCACTACTTTATAGTTTTTTCTCATGTTCTAAGACGTCCTAGCTTCAAGCTATACTTACGATAACCTTAATATCCCAATCTGTTCTTAGGATATTAGATTTTGAAAAAAACCAAGATAGTTCACGCATAAGTAAAGTGATGTTATGTTGAGCAGTTAAACGCCCTATTATATGATAAATCAAGGGACCAAATTGTCCGAGAATGATTTTTAATGGTTTTCAACAACAAAGAGATACAGTTTTTTCGTGCGAACCGTGTTGAAAAAGTTTTATTAATAATTACAAGCATGAATGTATCGTTGCAACTTTCTTTCAACTGTCTGCTATCAATGCTAATCTTAGATGAATGCTTATTAAAAATATCTATATTGATAACATACAGATTGAAAGTATCTGTCTCATGAGTAGAAAAGTAACGATTACAATTGATGACTTCAAATGAAATAACATGTAATTATAATAAAAAAATTATTCTTGATTTTATTTTAATAATCTCATCATATGTAATGAAAGAAGCATATAAAAAAGCAGATAAACTTTTTCAAACAACAGATGTATGGATTTATTTAGAAAATACGTTGTAGTTGTATGCAACATTGGAGTCTTTTTTAAGGTATTTTATTAGTTATCGTCTTCTTCTGCACAGCCACGACATTTTTATTTATTAGTAATCCGAGTAATATGAACATTAGCACTGTAAACGTACTGCATATCCATTAGGACATTAGTATTTAAATTAAATATCCATTCATTTAATTTTATAATGAGCAAGTCATCAGTGTTTCAATGTTTAATATAGTGGATGCATGAAAAGAAAGACAAATAAAATGAGTGGAAAATTTAAGAGGGTAAAAAGCAAAAAAAAAAAGGACATTAAAATATGAGCAGGATCTATTTCAGAATAAACACGAGTTTGAAACTTCATTTTTCTTTTTGAGTATTGCAAAATAAATTATTTGAAGTGATTATAAAAGACATTTCCTCATGTCTAAGTTCTCTCAGCGGTGCACAGTAATTACAAATCGTTCTAATCCGGTCAAAAATCTCGATTTATCTGAATTTTTAAGCTGCATAGATGTTTTTGGGCTTAAAATACTCAGTAGATGATAGGCTTTATCATGTGATAGAGATAAACCCAACTACTGCGCAATTGTTTTTTAATCGGCTGCATTATTATTATTATTATTCCTAAGTGCGTATTTTACGCAAATTATAAGAAACTAAAACTTTACAACAAATATATTTAATCAATCTAACGCAAAATAATTTTTCTGTTGTTGAAATCAGTCAAGATTTCGCAATAAACTAATATTTTGCAATAAAAAAAAAGTCATTTTCTTAAAACTATAAAAATAATAACAAATATTCATAAAATCATAACGTGACTAAGTTTTGTTGAAAATTATAACTGATAAGAGTGTTAGTTATTTTATAATTACTCTTTATACGTAATCATGCATTTGAGAAAAGGTAAACTAGTTTTCATATCTGAGTGCACAGTTGTTGGGTCGTGCGCAGTAATTAAGGCATTTACCCGTACCGCTTTTATCACCATTAAATTGGTTTTTGGTGGCGATGGTGTTTGGGAAGAAAAAAATTGCAAAATAGTACAAGTGTAGCGTACATTTTATAATTTTAATGGATCAAATGAAACCTAGATTCAATTTCATGCTTTTTTGGATCACTGGTCACAAGTCTGATGATAATTATTTTAAAATAACCTACATACAATAATAGCGCAATGGTTATTCAAAATTATCAATTTTCCGCGCAATATCAATGTTGCATAATAATTAATGGTTTTTATTATAGATGATCATGAATCTACAAGCAAATTTTCGAAACTCTATTTCTTTAGCCCCATAAACATTCAAAGAAAACATGTGTTGCGATTTGTAAGTTTAATAGAAATATAAATGTTTTGAGGGCAATTTTTCAAAATCTTAATTTAGATATCTAAAACGATATTATCCATGGTATCGGATCCAAGTATTTATTTTTTAAACATCGATATGCATCAATATAAAGAACAATGATAGAAGACAAATTAAAATTCATCGTCATTGGTAAATATTGCAATCATTTTGTATTAAGACTTTTCTATTAAGTGTGCATCACTGAAATACCCGAAGTAATTCGGCATGCTTATTACATATTGTATAAGACTCTGTGTGTTAGTAAAGGACAATTTTTAGTACTTTCTATGTTAGGAAATTTACATTTATTTTTTACTTTTTAGTTACCAAAAGGGCAAAATTTGATTCTGAGGTACACCCATCAAATATTTTTTTTTGTCATTGTCGATACCTTAAATAATAGTAAAAATACTATGAACAGGTAATTAAAGTCTAACCACGTGTTTATAGCGTCTGAGATAAAATAAAACAGAATTCTATTACAATTTAGACGTATTCTCTTCTTCGGGATTAATTATTGTGAAAATGTTCATTCAAAAACTAGGTAAAATATCATGTACACTATATTTGAGGTCCCTCTTTTAATCGTGCAATTCTAATTTTGCTAACATCCCAATTTTTACGATGATTATGCTAAATAAAGTTAAAAAATATAAATTTATAATTCTCTGTATTTTATGTATTTTTCGAAATTTTTTCATAATATTCGACTGATAAAGTACATGCATAGGAATGTTGAAAGAATTTTAGATAGGTAATTAGGAATACGACAATTTTTACAAACTATTTTTGCAAATTCAATCTACAAAAGAAAGTTGATACAATCAATTTTGACAAAAAATCAATATTCTGCAAAACTTATAATCCAATTTCGTTGTATTGAAAAATATATTGAGAAACAAAAGTCTGCACTTGATTTCAGAAAAATAATGTTATCATTGCATACAACTAGATAATAAAATCTATATGATGCAAGTTTTAGCCAAAGTTACATTTCTGAGATATTTATTATCTATTTCATGTACAATCCTTTCATTTTGTTTTATTGTTAAGAATCATTCTTGTCTAAGATTGGTGTATCTTAAAAATTAAAGGTTATAAAAAAGTTCTTTTTTTCACTTGCATATCACACAATCGTTGTTAGGTAAATGTATCGTACTGTCGCATGTATGGGGTACATTATGAATTGTTTTTAGTTCTTTTCCTCATTTATTTATCAAAATATCGTGTGAAAAAAGAATTTACATAATTTGTGATGAAAATTTTCTACTGATAATTCAATATTTATAGACAAGATCTCGTTTTTTTCTCCATTGAAATAGCTATAAATTTACCGTCTTAGATTGTCTAAAAAAGACGTATTGTTTGTTGAAAATGAATTTATCAATAAATACCAAAAAAAATTCCATAAATAAATACGTACTTAACAATAATATGCCTTGAGATGGAGAAGAAAACTAGCCTTTATATACTGAAATTGGATAATGTTTGAGAAATTTTCATTACAATAATTGCTGTTTTTTATGCATACGATATTTTGATAAAAAAATTAGGAAAAAATGTAAAAAAAATTTATGTTGCAACCTACATATGTGACAATATTGTAAATGAAAGTAGCATGAATTATATGATATGTGACTTAGGGGTATACTTTTTTTGATACCGTTTTAATTTTGGGACGCAACAACCTTCGGGAACGTTTACAAACCACGTGGCCTAAATTCCAGTGTATGTTGACCTCCCTCCCCCTTATGAAGCCCCTCGTAGCATTTTTTCAACCCCAAACCCCCCATCCCAACTTAAGGCACGTGGTTTTTAATGTTTTGTAAAAATTGTCTGATTGCCACACTTAATGATATTTATTTAAATCAAAATTTACTTTATTTACAAGGACAAGAATATTGTACAGTCAAGTCCTACATTTATCATACATGTCAAATAAAAAAAGTATAATTGAAATTATAATGCCATGTGTAAATTTAAAAGTTTCGAATGCATCTAAAGTTTTGAATGGCGAGACTAGCCAGCCGTGGATATGGTCAATTAAAATCAGTAAAGTATTATCTCTTTCATATATAGGAATACTGAAGAGGTCAGAAACAACATCTTTTTCTTCAAACTTCTTCATCTTATTAAGACTATTGCTATTTAAAATTTAAATATTTTGACAATCATAAAAATCACGTGCCATTTGCCATCATCCCCATACCCCCCACGCAGCCATTACGTAGCTTTCCATTACTCCCCCCTTCACCCTAATGGGCTACGGGGTTTGTAAACGTTCCCTTAACTCGCTTAACTTGTTACTGTTCAAAAAATTAGTTTGATTTATAAATAGAATTGGGTAATAATTTTTGTAGCGTTGTGATTTTTGTCATAATTTGATGAAACAAATTGTTTTTACAAATTTATTTTGCGAAAACAATGTCAAATCCCTAATAAGGTACACAAAATTCTGTCAACGACACTGTAAACTTCAGCTTTGGGGAATTGTGTAAGGATTTTGAGAAATGCAATAAAATCCAAAAAGGTGGGAAATTTGTATTTTTTAATATCAGTTTGCAAAAATCTGGTTAGAAACGGGATATTAGCTAAATTAAACTAACATAATTGATAAAAGGAATTTTAAAAATTGTAGATAGGATATTGCACCTATTTTTATAAGAACTTTTTCACGATAATTAATCCGGAACAAGAGAATACGTCTGGTTTTCGTGAATTCGGTTTCATTTTATCTTTAACGCCAATATAAAAAAACGTGCTAAGACCTTAATAGCGTGTTCATGGTATTTTTTTTATTTTATAAGATATTTTTAATGAAAAAAATTATTTGAGAGGTGTACCTTTAATAATTAAATTTTTCACTTTTTGGTATCTTGAAAAGTGAAAAATAAAAGGAGATTTCCTAACGTACCAACTAAACAGATCGTAACTAAAAAATATGTGAAAATGTGGTTTCATTAAACGTGTAGTGCGATTTTCTGGTGAACTAGCAAACACTTGTAACACTGATTTTCTCATTTATTACAAAAACAGAAATTTACGGAAATAAAGTAGGTCAGTTTTCGGATTTTAAGGTCGCACAGTGGGGAATTCCGACTTTTTTTTGTTCTAAACCTAGTATCTCTTGAATGAAAATAGCTAACCCGATGATTTTTTTTGGAAAAGAAAGGCATGTTAATGCGTTATAGAGAAAAATTATAGAGAACAACGTTAGATCATTACATAACCTAAAAAAAGTTACTGTAAACAGTGGAATTCCGTCAAAAAAATAAAAAAATGGTCAATATAATTGTATTTAACACGACAAACTATGAAAAAGTGTATAAAATGATATGCATAAGACTACATACCGTTTTAATGATAATCTACCACCATATAAATGGCAACCTAACCTCAAAGATGGCTAAAAGCAGTTCATTCCGACATTTCATTAATGAAAACCTTATATCTCGCGAACGAAAGTGGCAAGACCGATACATTTTTTAAGGAAATAAATGTAAGTTAGTCGATTGAACCAAACTCTACGTTTGTTGTGTTATTGTATTAAAAATAGTCATATGTCTAACAGTTTGCAATATAATGAAAAAATATTACAATAGAAAAAAGACAATTTTGTCTGTAACATGCTTAATTTGAGGTTATGTTTGGTGTTCAAAGAAGTTCTGTCAATACACGAATGATAATTTCGGTGTAAGTAAGTCGCCAATAATAATTTTACATCTTTCGCAGTCTCATTGTGTTTCTTTTTTCACGTTTCTTTTTTTTGTAAAATTATGAGGTTTTAAGCAATTTTTGGAGGTTAGTTTAGTTTCTGACACTTTTCTGAATAAATTTCCTGTATTTTACATGAATCAACCTTTACGCTCGATAAATAATTTTTGGTGTACCTATTTTCGCTAAAGAGATATTACGTTTTGATGAAGGAAAAGTCGGAATTCCCTACTTTTACTATTTTTCAGGTTAGATCGTCCTTTATTTTGTGTTGAATGATTATCAAAATTAGTATGTAGTATCATGCACGTCTTTTTATATACTTACAGTAATTTTTCTATGTTAAATCTAACTATTTAAAAAATTTGTCATTTTTTTATCGGAATTTTGCGATTTTTCGGAACTGTTTTAGGTTAGGACAGAACCTAACAATGTGATCTATAATTTTTTTTGTTTAACGAATCAACCAACCATCATTTTCTAAACAAAATTTATCGGTCTTGTCACTGTCGCTCACGAGATATACGGTTTTGATAGTAAAAAAGTCAAAATTTCCGATTTTTATCCGTCTTTAAGGTTAGGTTGACATTTACATTTCATTACATTATCTTAAAATTAAGTATGTAGTATATTGCATGTCTTTATATGAACTTTTAAGGGTTTCGCAGTGTTCAATCTAATTGTGTTGAACATTTTCGTATGTTCTTAATGGAATTTCACGGTTTACAGTAAATTTTTCAGGTTAGGAAGAGGTATGACGCTATGCTCTATAAGTTTTTGGTTCAATCGACTAACTTACCTTTATTTCCTCAAAAAATGTATCGGTTTTGCCACTTTCGTTCACGACATATAGGGTTTTCATTAATAAAAAGTCGGAATTGACTGCTTTTAGCCATCTTTGAGGTTAGGTTGACATTTATATGGTGGTAGATTATCATTAAAAATAGTATGTAGTCTTATTCATGTCATTTTATACACTTTTGCATACTTTGTCGTGTTAAATACAATTATATTGAACATTTTTGAATTTTTTTGACGGAATTCCAGGGTTAACAGTAACTTGTTTAGGTTATGTAAAGGTCTACCGTTGTTCTCTATAATTTTTCTCTATAACGCATTTACATGCGTTTCTTTTCAAAAAAAAATCATCGGCTTAGCTATTTCTGTTCGAGAGATATTAGGTTTTAAACAAAAAAAAGTCGGAATTCCCTACTGTGGGGCGTAAGAAATCGTGATAAACGAAAATTTAAATCATACAACGGTATAATAATATTTTTACTATATTTTACGATGTCATGCACGCACTCGCATTATATATGAAGACAAGGCAAATTTATGTAAATAAAGATAAACATAATTTTGAAAAAAAAACTTGCGTTAAAAGTACATAACCGAATTTATTAGGAACAAGGAACTTCAATAAAGCCATCACGTACAATACTTTTGATTACAACACAGGACTTTAATGATACAATTTTACGTTCTTTGGCGCGTCCATATGATTTTTAGGTAAACTATATGCGCTATAAAAGAATTTAAAATAGCATGCCCACTTAAGATGTTGAAAAGGAAGCTCGTACGAGCCTTTCTTCATCATTATCTTCCAGTGTGTAATGTACAATTACATGTCCGAAATAAGATTTTGAAAGATTAGCCCAAAAAACATATACATCTCTACGAAACTTATAAATAACACTAGAATCTGGTTTATTTCGCAATAGAATAGCACTTGACAAGAATATTTTTAAACATTTACCTATAGATTCATGATTAGCGATCCTGGACACCATGAAATTCATATGCAACATCAATATTGCAAGAAAAATTAAAATTTTCATATAACCGTGGTGCTATAATGGTTTGGCGGTTATGTTAATTCATAAAATTAATATCAGACTCGTGATCAGCGACCCAATAAACCATACATTTGTGTCTCAACTTGATTTCATTGGTTTAAACTTTAAAATAGACACTACAATTGTACTAGGTCCCCATTTTTCTCTTCCCAAACTGAGAATAATGATAAAAACAAGATATAAAACAATTTTTTTTTGCGTTTGCAGCCTAATGAACCTTAAACTACACAAGAATTATACACATCATTATCTGATGACTTCCTAACCTCCAAAAACGAGTGAAATCACAGATCTTTTCCCTAACGTTCAATACTTCCGAGTATACTTTTTTAATTTCATAAGCTAGACTTCCAAAAGAAGTTAAACCATATATTTATACCTAAAACTTGTTGAGTGACAACTTTGATTTCCTAATCAAGAGATACAATATTATAACATAAATTAAAAAATAATACACTCTTCAAAGAAAAGATTTAAAAAAAAATATATTCATAGTTATACTAGGAAATCAAAGTCATCCCTGAACAATGCTGACTTGGTCCTGCGTGACTCGTAATTTTAATTAAGTGTCGAAATACAACCGAAGCGAGTACGAAGTCTAAAACATCTAGTCAGCACGTATTATTCTTTGAGGAAATCCAACTTCTCGCTTACCCTAGTTGTAAAACCAAAACTTCCTGGGGCCTTATCTTATATATCGCCTCTGCACGACGTTTTGGTTTAGTAGCTTAACATCGCTCATCAAGTGTGGTTTAAAAATTATTCAGTAATCCACTGCTACTCATCGAAAGCAGTTATCTTCAATAATTAAAGTATCATACTGTAAAAGTTTTATATGATACATTCAAACATGTGTTAAAGTAGTAAAATCAAATGAAAGTGATAAAGTTACGCAAATTGTAAATCTAGATAATTAATTATATATTGTTACAATCGCTCATATCAACATAATTATAGTTACAAGGAAAATACGATCACGAAAATTGTATACAAGATTCACAAATTGTATAAGGGAATACAAGCGTATACTAATAAAACTCAGAAAATAATAAATATTTTTAATATCGCTTGCACATAGACCTAAATTACTAAGTAAGTCTTACTTATGTTCAAGTATATATATCTATACATACATATTTTTCGTTTGCCGCATGCGAACGCTGTGAATACAAGAAAGCACAGAGTATTGCTATTATCTAATCTAGGCAAATGGACTTTGGAATAACCAGATTTAGTATCAACCTTAATACTTATAGTGTACACATCAATTCTTTAGATATAATCAATTAAATACATATGTCGATTATACAAGTACATACGTGAATCATACATGCATTCGTATATTTTTTATCTTATTATTTAATAATAGTTACACTTTTAAATCGTTAAATTTAATTGAATCTGAATCGTCTAAAAACCATATACATTTTTCTATGTACATAAAAAAATATTTTTTAAATACAGTCGATACAAAATCATCACATCAAAACATATATATAGATATTAAGTTCATAAATATATATACCAAGTATAGTGATGCATGTATTAGTTCTATTAACTTACAAAAACATAGGTGTGGATATATACGTATACAGACATACTAGTATTGCACACAGACATAACACATCCATACTGTGTGGCCCTAGATACGTGTGTGCACTGTATTCTTTGCTAGGCTAAAGCACACGTAGAACAGTTGCTATTGGTACTGTATACGCTATCAAAGTACAGATATAGCTATAGCGCACGCACAAGAGCATATAGGAGAGCCCCAGGACGCTGTGCTCTCTCCTAACTTAAAGCAGAGTCTTATGTTGTATAGACTTTTTGTTTTTAATTATCCTGCTATACGTCCGGCTCCTATGTAAGGGCACTACTCTGGGTACTGAGCAGTTGGGAATGGGAAGGGATGAGGGGATGGGAGGCCTCCCCATGACACGGAGGGGGTAGGTGGTAAACAGGCAATTTTGCCCCGAGAAGGTCGCCCACCCCTTCACAAGGAGCATTACGGGGAATCTAAGCACATGTGAAAAATTACAGAGGTGCTTGCTCGAAAAAGTCGCTCTGGCCGGGATTCAAACCGCGTTTTCCCGCATGCCGACCCACAGCCTAGCCGACTGAGCCACCGCGCGCTCTATGTTGTGTAGCTAATAGTGCCTGCATATGCACAGCCTGCCGGCAGTGATATACATATAAATATGTGTATCGCGCACTTGACCATTGAAGGATTACAGTTATCTCTCCTGACGCACTGACAGGTAGAAACTTCAGCTTTAAGAGTAGAGCTGTTATATACGTCTAACTCCAATAGGTTGCGACTTTCGGACTCTTCAATATACGTACACTTATAGTTCCGACGGCAAAGTACTATACGAGGTCTGTTCAAAAAATAAGGTGAATTTTCATTTTTCTCAAAAAACATTTATTTATTCATCAATTTCTATTTTGTCCCCTTCAAAGTAGTCCCCCTCAGATATAATACACTTGTGCCAGCGTTTTTTCCAATCCTCAAAGCAGTTCTGATATGCACTTTTTGGTATGCCCTTGAGCTCTCTCAGCGATTCGGCTTGTACCTCCTCAATCGTCGCAAAACGCCGTCCTTTCATGGGTCTCTTCAATCTTGGGAACAGGAAAAAGTCACAGGGGGCCAAATCTGGTGAATACGGTGGCTGAGGCATAATTACGGTGTTGTTTTTGGCCGAAAAATTACGAACAAGCAATAACGAGTGAGCGAATTATCGTGATGCAAAAGCCATGAATTATTTTTTCACAATTCTGAACGTTTTTTTCGTATTGCTTTTGACCGTACGACTATGTGGTAAGAACTTCAGATGCACTACGCCGCGGTAGTCGAAAAAAATAGTCAGCAAAACCTTCACATCTGATCGAACTTGGCGTGCTTTTTTTGGCCTTGGCTCTCCCAGGCTCTTCCATTGGGACGATTGGACTTTGGTTTCGATGTCATAACCATATACCCATGATTCGTCACCAGTTATGACACTTTTAACTTAATCTGGATCTTCGTTGACGTCATTCAACAATTCCTGAGCGATGCTCATGCGACAGTTTTTTTGGTCAAAATTCAGCAATTTTGGAACGAACTTCGCTGCCACACGCTTCATGCCCACAATTTACGAAAAAATTGCATGGCATGAGCCAACCGATATGCCAACATCCTCAGCAACTTCTCTAATACTGATTCGACGATTCTCCATGACAATTTTCTTCGCTTTCTCAACATTTTCATCGGTTGTTGATGTGCTGGGGCGTCCAGGGCGAGCGTCGTCATTCACATCTTCTCGACCTTCTGTGAACAGCTTGTACCACTTGTAAACATTTTTTTGACTCAGAGTAGACTCAGCGTATGCCACTGTCAAAATTTCAAGTGTTTTTGAGTACTTAATTCTATTTTTTACACAAAATTAAATGCAAATTCTTTGATCCATTTTTTTGGACAGCAGAAAATCGCCAATCACGCAAAACACTTCTAACTTTTATACCTCTCACAAACAAACTAAATATGCTGTATAGCTGAAACTGTGAACATATGTTCAAGACGAGTGTACCAACATAACAAAAAAAATCGATAATCGAATGTACGTAGCCTGCGAAATTTGAAAATGCACCTTATTTTCTTAACAGACCTCGTAAGTACACTTATTATTATGATACACACATTGACAGTGCTTATTATATTACATTAAACTTATTACTTTTATTACCTTTATAGTATTACATTACATTTTGTGCACTACAATACAAATTACATTTACAATATATTATTGAGGGAGAGGAAGGTATATAACGAGAGGAAAAATATTTGACACTTCTATACTTACATTTTATTATATGTAGCATGTTGCTTGCATGATTATCATTTTCGAACATAATTCTATAAAATATTTTCTTACATCACTTCTTTTTATTTTGTATATAAAGAACTTAACAATGAACTATTTTTCTAATACACTTAATTGACACTAGGAGAAATATGTTTTCTCTTTCCCATTGTCTCTAAATTATACACCCGCAAAACATAGCATAAGTGTACTCACAAAAAGACACCAAAATGTTATTCCCCTCAAGGATTATATTCAAGAAATATGAAATGGAAAAGGCAAAGTTAGAGATGATCAAAAAGAGATTATATAAAAGGGCCATTTTACAAAATTCGAGAGGTATTGCTCGTATCAGCGTAAATGGAGAAGATTTTGATAGTCTCGAAGCTTTTGTAACGCATTTAAAGAAAAGATACGCGGCAGAAAAAACAATTGCCTATTATCAGGAACGACTACAAAAAGTACGTCAAAAACAAGAACAATCGGTTGGGGAATATTCTGACTATATGAATTTACTATTAAATTAATAAATGGTGCCCAAAAAGCTCTTATAAAAAAAAAAGCAACGCGTACAATGCTCATATGATGACACTGGTAAAAGATATTGCGTTAGATACGTTCATAAAAGGAGAAGCACCTATGATAAGTCAACTAGTAGATGCGAAGGAACCTGTTACATCAACAGAAGCTTTTGATCACGCATTATCAGTATTATGATCAATTATTTTTACATCATCAAGTAGGAAAAATTAACATTGAACCTTTTAATAATTCAAATTATAACGTTGATAGATGGGATAACAACAACAATAAAAATTTCCAAAATAATAATTATAGGAATCATGGTAGAGGACAATATTACGGATACCAATCTAGAAATACTAATTATTTCTTAAGTTCACCAAATACTTATAGTAGTAATAATAATGAGAATACTAACAGCTATTACTTTCAAAGAAATCAAAGAAATTCCAATTTTAACGATAGAAATGATCAAACAAATAGAGGAAGAAATGATAATTATAATAGATATTTTCGAAACAATAATTACCGTGGCAATTATGATCAACAAAACTTTAATCTTAGTTACCAAGAGCCAAATTGTCAAAAATTTAATCAGCAAAAAAATAACAGTTTGCCAAATCATTTAAACTTGTCAACGGCTTACCCTAAACGTCGTTCGGAGTCGAGCCCTCAGTGTTACAATCAAAGCTAAACAAAAGGTACCACGACGCAAGTAATGAATATTGCGACGAAATCGAGACAGTCCATATTAGGAAATGTCAGGGACTTGGAGTAGATGATGAACCCTCTAGTATAAAATTATTTATTACTTTTATGACAGATTTATAAGAACCTGTTCTGAAACTTACGATGACTAAGATAATTTAGCGAAATTCGCAGCTTTTACTTATGATACAAGCGTAATTATCTATTCCTGAAAGCAGGAATACATTGAATACTTTTATGACAGATTTTATAAGACTATATTCTGAAACTTATGATGATTGGGATAATTTAGCGAAATTCGAAGATTTTACATATAATACAAGCGTACATGCTGCTACAAATTTTACAGCTTATAAACTTGTATTCGATAGATTAGCGAGATTATCTCTAAAAATACCTAAGAATAAGAGGATACGATGTTATCCATCATATCTGCAAGACCTCATAAAACGACTCTAAGATATGCGAATTGCAGCAGGAGATCAACAAATAAAAATGAAAATAGAAGCTAAAACAAGATATGATAAAAAAATGAAACCCTTGGATGCAAGACCCAGACATCATGTATGGGTAAAGACGGAAGTATGCACCAAAAAATTTAATCGATATGATAATGAACCCCTAACAGTTAAAACTATTCTGGATAGAAACAACGTGCTCTTAGAGACACAAGATAGAGAAATCGTACGAAAACATACCAAAATAATTAAATTAGTGCCGAGATAAATTTTGGCAAATTAGTCAATTACATTAGCAAACTTAAACAGATACAATGTGGATCGTCCTTATTATCTGGATGACTCTAGCAACTGCGGTTGCTACGAAACCCACCTATGCTGGTAATTATATTATAGAACCTCTATTGACGAACACAGGTATTTGTTACGAACGATTAGATATAATAAGGATAAAGAAAGCAGATTGAAAAATAACAATATCGCTTGATGTTAATAAATTCATATTGAAACACACACCAACTCAAGAATTAGAAGAAACCTTCCGACATTGTGTTATACGACTTGGATATCTTGATTGTTCTAATTATATGAATATGCATCTCTTTAATTTCAAAATGGCTCGATTAGAAAACCAAGAAAATGTTATAAGAAATAAATTAAGTACTATAGGGGTTGATGGTAAAAAAGCTGACGTCATACCAGTACTCAGTAATAGAACAAAAAGGTCGGCACAACTGGGCATGGTGGGAAGCATAGCAAAAGGACGTTTTGGTTTGATAACTGAAGATGATATAATTATCATGAATGAGAACATTGACAAATTGCTGTCAGATCAAAAAGAATATATAAAGCTATATGAACAAAATAGTCACAGATTAACTGATTCATTAAAAGAATTATATAATATCACTCAAAAACATGAACATACACTAAAAACGGTGGCTGATATTTTACATAATGTACCAAACCTGAAATATAAGATTGCTATGGATACCTACAAGAAACATTTATCTATGTATGTTCACAGAACCGAGGCTATTTTAGATCATATGACTCAGTCACGTAAAGACTTGATTAACATCTTACATAAGCAACAAAGAGTAAAAGTTCATTCTAAATTATTTTCTCCTAAAATATCACGATCAGTGCTTCAAAATGTTAAAAATTTAGTATATTAGATGTTGTTCACCAAGATGATAGGAGAATATTAATTGTACATTTACCGCTTGTGGATAGTACCCCTTACAATTTATACAGATTGCACCCAGCAAAGATACCACAATCAATAAAAAATGGAAAGGCTTACATACAGCCACTGTATCCGTATTTAGCAGTAGCCACAGATCGTAACTCATATTTACGATTAAATTATTTTACTTATAAACAATGTGAAAAAACTAAGTATGGTTATGTCTGTTCTGACATGGAACCTTTAAAAAAATCCTATTTTAGTAAACAATGTAAGATCCTTATGTTTACAAGACCCGCAGCTGAAATACTAAGATATTGTGATATAATATACGAACAAAACAAGGAGAACCAATGAATTAACCTGTCAACAGATAACTCATGGTTATATTGAACGTATATGGAAGAACATATAAATATTATATGTCCTAATAAAATAGATCGTCATAAAAGAATCAAAGAAATAGGGTTATTGAGAATGACTGATGGATGTATTGGAAGAACTCATAAATTAACTTTAACTAGTGAACACAAAATAATAACGCGAATGTAGTATATTTATCAGGTGGCTGTTTTTCTTAATTTACCTGAACTACACGAACCATTGAGAGACCTTGATAGTTTTCATGATGCTACAAAACGAATTTAAGAACTAAGCCTTCATGATGATTCATGGATAACCAAAGAAATCAAAATACGTGAAAAAATGAGTCGAATGAAGATGATACGTAATCGCACTTTAGAAGTAAAAAGGACCTTTGTTTTGACGCTGATTCAAACTATAATCGAAATCCTGATAATTATATTCACAATTATCATCGTTATCGACAGAGTAAAGGATTATTTTAGAAGGAGAACTAACCAACAAATATCAGAACAATTTGCTAAATCAGCCAAAAATCTACTTTTATCAAACTGAAAGTTACCTCAAAAAGAGAAACTTAGCATCATCAGCAATGAGAAGACATCATCTTTAATTTTAAGATTTTAGTTTTAGAACCGCCTGAGAAAATTTCATACATATATAAAAATGTATAGAAATACAATATACATATAATTGCATTTTTTATATCAATAATACACGAAGTATCTTATTATATTATAGTATTATAGTATTGTTAGTTGCATACTTTCAAATAAATAATAAACTAGGATAAAGTTAATCGTAAAGTTTAATTAGGCATTCATTTAAGAAAATACTTGTAAATTTAGGTCGAAATTATGTCACTCTATTCACTTACATCTTCAGTATATTTTTCATCCATTGACCCACATACTAATTTTTTTTTATTAGTAGCATGTATTAGTCTTAACAATCTATCACACAGTTTTCGTAATATAAATTACACATACAATATACAGTTCATAACCGAAATAAACGCACACTTTATTCACACTTACAGATAAACAATGGATGCTAAGTAATCAAGAATTGTGGGATTAAGGGCTGATGGACGTCGTTTGAATTTAATTATAATACAATTCATGTGATAATTCAATAACCGTATAATACTGCTTATACACTTCAATTTTTTGAAAATAAATATCCATTAGAAGATATTTATTTTTTAAATAAACAACAACAAAAAACCGATACCATACCTGTCTATGTAACGTATGTGGACGCTGAAATGGCTGAAGACATGCGAAAGACTATTGTTCTTTGCATCTCCTTACAAAAAAAAGAAAACAATGTGTCGAAATCTGAGTCAGATTCTGATCGAAAATTTGTTTCGAAGTCCAAATAAAAGACAACCTTGACAAGATTACCCACGAAATTAGTGGCAAAAGTGCCAGTAGTCGTAACAACGAAGGAGTAAAAGAACATTTGATGGTCTTAAAAACTATAGGGCTAGATATATGGAAAAAAAAGATAAAAGATCGGCAGAAATTATTATCAACACCCCATGTGGAAATCCGATTTATGGAACAAATTTGGAATCCATTAAATTTGTGTACAACACAAATATATACGCGCAAGATATATATTACTTGTAAAAAGCAAATAAGCTTAGTGAAGTATGATTGGCATCAAAGTTTATGCCATATTGCAAATGATAACAGTGAACTTGAAAAGTTATCGCAATTAGCTATCCGGACAAAAACCAAAATAGAAAAGCATACATATGAAAATTCAATTGACTTGGATAATGAATACACAAATTTACCACCACCCATTGGCCTCGAGCGCGATTCCGAAAGAACCCCCCCCAGTCGAGGGATTTGAGAACAATTGGTCATGATTAGAAAAGGATCGTACTATGAAAATAATCGGATTCTACTATGATATATATATATATATATATATATATATATATATATAGACGCAACACTGAAACAAAACAAACATGGATATGCATGATTTATAGTACTGTCTTTTTCTATTCATGACCAATCGTTCTTAAATCCCTCGACTGGGGCGCACTGTTTGGAATTGCGCTCGAGGCCAATTACTCCTACACCTACGCCAGCACATTAAATGATAAATTATTGAGAAAATAAACATCCCCTTTTGCACGATCCCCAATACACTTAGATTTATTACTTGTAAGTAGTACATATGTACATATTCGCCGAGGATGGCGATAGTTTCAAGAAGGGGAGACTGTTAAGTGACAACTTTGATTTCCTAATTAAAAGATTAAATATTATAACATCAATTAAAAAATAATACAATGTTCAAGGAAAAGATTAAAATAAAAATATCATTCATTGTTTTACTAGGAAATCGAAGTCGTAGCTAAACAATGCTGACTTAGTACTTTGTGACTCGTTGTGATTTGAATTCAGTATCAAAATACAACCGAAGCGAGTACGAAGTCCAAAACATGTGGTCAGCACTTGTTGCTCTTCAAGGAAATGCAACTCCTCGCTTACCCTAGTTGTGAAACCAAAACTTCCTACGGGGCCTTATCTTATATATTGCCTCTGCACGACCGTTTGGTTTAGTAGCTCACAAATTGTATAAGGGAATACAAGTGCATAATAATACAACTCAGAAAATAATAAACATTTTTAATATCGCTTGGACAGAACCCTAAATTACTGAGTAAGTTTTACTTATTTTTAAGTATAGACTTTTTTTTCTCTACTCTCTGGTGAATAAATAAGTAAATAAAGAAGTAGTTGGACACCCAGCTGCACACTCGACTGCCGGGATGGCTTCCCGCCCAGTACAGGGCGCGCTGCGAGCCCTGTAGCGGAGAGCGGGAGTACACGCATGTATAGTATAGCTATATCAGACTGATATTACAAGCATTGTATTACGTATAAAATTTGGACAAATGCACATGCGTGCACTTTGGCTTGCCACTACAAGGCTCGCAGCACGCCCTATACTGGTTGGACAGCAGTCGGATATGCAGCTGACTATGTGTTCTAACCTCAAAACGTATTCTTTTTATACTACTCTCTTGTATTTTAGTAATTTTTTAAAGGCGGAAAAATTAATTTTGTTGTCTTTTTTTATTTTGAGATAAAATATATTGCATGATTTTTCACTCTTTCTTGCGGTAATCATGTAAGAGCACTTTTTTATAGTAGTTGTTCTATGTAGCATCTTAAAGGTATATTAAAGATAGTTAGTTAAATTCGAATCTGATGGTAAAATTAGAAAATGGTTACCATGTAATAAATGAGTATGATCCTGTGGTGAACCCTTAAAATATATGTTAATACATAGTACTAAAGATGATTTGTTCTTGTTCAGTTATTTGTGTCAATAAAAAAAAAAAAAATTAATAATTACAAAAAACAAAAACATTAAATTTAATTGTCTTCTAATTTACGAAAAAAATACTGCAATCATATATAGTGACATCTTATCATACATGCAGTCAATCTCACGTACACACAAACATTCGTAAAATCATACACAAACAAACGAAAAAACACACATACGTGAATGCATGCATAAAAAGATACAAACATGTATTTGTTCATAAATGGATTACTAGTTTTATGGTGGAAGGAACTAAAAAGTATTTATGATAGTACTCTCAACACTACGGTAGTCGAATGAAAGCCAAGTCTCCTCATATCATATTCGTGGCCGTCGAGTCTATAGATTAGCATACTTATACGTACGAAAAAAACATAAACAAGCATCCACTTCGACTGCTATTTGTTTTTCTTCTCGCTCATGCGCTCAAAATAAAGAATTTAAAGTTAGCAAAATATACCTCATATCTTCAGATTTGACTCTACCAATTTTCATAAACATCTACACCGTCGTTGCTTTTGCAAATTTGATGTAACTATCATTTCCGATGAAGTCCCATATAAAATACATGAAAATACAAATGTTGATAACTTTTTTGCCATGCTATAATGGCTCACAAAATTTTAACTTAGTCTATTTGGTATTATTTTTGTCAGTAAGCCGAATTTGATCAAAATTTACAGCGTCATTAGGGTATCGAGAGTACTAACTTGATGCCGTGATCGCAAGGCTAAAAAAATTACAGCTTAAAATTGGCAGTCTAAGAATGCTAGCTTTCGGTTTGACTTTGCTTGCAGATATGATGTATGTGTACGTGTCTAAGTAGCAGCTCTCGCTTACAACTGACACAGGCGTTTACACAATTAAGACAAAAATATATACACAGTAGTGGGGCTTTGCTCTCCTGCACGCTCCTCGCGCCAGCCCCAAATTTTTTATATTCATAAAATAAATCGTATTGATAATTATCATAGGAATTCATAAAATTTCTTATTAGATGTGCAATTTTTGCTTATTTAATATAAAAGCTTAAAATAGATTTTTTCTTTAATACAAAATTAATAATTAAAATATATTCCAATTTTCGTTTATTTATTGATTTTTTAATTTTTTTTAAAGCTATTTTGGAAATATTAAAAAAAAAATTAGTTCATTTGATAATTAATAGAAAAGTAAAAATTATTGCTTGAGCTAGGACTTCAGACGCATACACAGACGTGTTATATTGTGATATTAGAGAACAAATAATCGAATTCAACTTAGCACATATTACAGAGTGCATTTATATAGAACACATACGGACCATTTTTTCGGGTTAACTCACTCGCTCTTGTATTAAAAAAATTACCAATCACTTTAAGTACTCATAGAACAACCATAGAAGCTTTAGCGAACATACAAAAAATAATTAGACTTGTGAATAAATTTCATCCTATCAATACTGCATTAATATAAAATTATCTAGACACTTAGATTAGTATGTCAATTCTGGCGATTTAATGCCTTTATGCTCATGACATTTTTTTCGCACTGTAGACACATTTCATACAATTGCCACCATTCTGCTGGAAAAGCTTCTATGATTTCTAGTAATTTTATGATTGGTAATAAGCCAAAGCGACTCCGTACTGTTTCAAAAGTGTTGACTGCGAAAATTCCAATATTGTGTAATATTGAACAAAACTTTTCTACCCAAAAAAATGGTGAATTATTTTTAAATTAAATTTGAAAAATTTATTACAGATCTCTAATAGGTAATATAAAGTTATTTATTATTTTGTTACAGGTAAACTTATTAGATTATTTTAATACTCATAGTTAATGTAATTTTAATTTGTAAAACAATGTATTAAAGAGATATACAGTAAATAATTGAACTTTAAGCAAATCCCTTTTTTTTTAAGTTATTGGTATTAGGATAATTTTTTTACTAAGTAAAATTTATTCGATTTTTCCGTTAATTTGCATTAGTAAAATTTGTCCATTTTTCTATAAACATCTCCCCGCCCTACGTATAACCACCATGATGGTTTGGACTACCCTCTCCACCTTCCCCCTTCCTCACATACCCGAATCTTTTCAAAAACGGTCGATGTCTTCCAATAGCAGGCTTAGTCCCTCCCTCTATACCTTCCGCACAGCCCATTACATATCTGAATCTTTTCGAGTACGCCTGAATTATCTCGAAAGCTGGCTTAGCCCAACCCTACACCCCCATAGCTTTATTACACATCCAATTCGATCCAAGAGCGACCGAAGCCTTCAGAAAGCGGGCTGGACTTTACTATGTAAGTCGATCTATTATACTGCTTTTGAATATAAAAATACAGTTTTTCTAAATAGTAGTGCCAAACTTATAAATATCTTTTTAAGTTGTAGTTATACCAAATAATTGTTTTGAGCAAGGGTTTGGTTAAAAATCTTCAAGACTTAAACTTTAAAGCTCATTTACAACTCCTACAGAAAATAATATCATGATAATAAAGTTATTTAAATAAAAATTTTCGATACTTCTATCCATATAAAATACACATAAAATTTGCACAGTACCTTCAAGGTTCTGCTACAGCAAGCTGAATTGATTTTTTTAAATTATACATACGTTTTCTAAAAATAAAAATATTTAAAGAATAATTTAATAAAAAAAAGATTATATTACGATAAAACAAATTTATTACTTGAAATATAAAATATTTTAACTGTCGTCCTTGCCAGATTCTCTACCTAATACACAAAGATAGACATCCTTTATCTATAAATCTGAAATAAGAAACTTATTTTTGCTCGGGTATACGTAAAAATTATAGTAAGACTTTTTTTAAATTTAAAAAAATGACACATAATAAAAAAAATATGAAAACTTCTTAATTTCTACATATACGAGGTGTGTTCAGAAAATACCCGGAATTTTCGTTTTTTGAAAAGAATATTTATTTATTCATCTACATCGATGTTGTTCCCTTCAAAGTAGTCCCCACTAGATATTATGCACTCATGCCAGCGCTTTTTCCAATCTTTAAAACACTTCTAGAACTCGATCTTTGGGATAGCTTTGAGCTCTTTCAGCGATGCACTTTCGATCTCATCTATGCTTGTGAAACGACGACCCTTTAAGATTTTTTTGATTTTTGGAAAAAGGAAAAAGTCACAAGGGGCCATGTCTGGCGAATATGGAGGTTTGGGCATCATAACAGTGTTTGTTTTGCCATAAAATGACGAATAAGCAACGATGTTTTTGTCCAAAATTCAACAATTTTGGGACAAATTTTGCTGCCACGCATTTTATACCCAAAATGATCGCAAAAATGTCATGGCAGGAACCAATCAATATGCCAACATTATCAGCAACTTCTCTGATTGTGATTCGGCGATCATTCATAACCATTGCTTTCACTTTTTTCACGTTTTCATCGGTTGTTGAAGTGCTGGGGCGTCCGGGGTGTTTGTCATCTTCAGCGTCCGGGGTGTTTGTCATCTTCAACGTCTTCACGGCCATCTTGGAAACGTTTATAGCACTCGTAAACACTTGCTTTTTTCATAGAAGACTCACGATAGGCCTTTGTTAACATTTTGCACACTTTGTTAAAAATTATTTCATTTTTTACGCAATACTTAATACAAATTCTTTGATTCATTTTTTTTAACAATCGAAAATCGCAGAGCTCATAAAAACACGTCTAACCTTAGCAACTGCCACAGATAAAGTAAACAATGAATGCAGCTGAAGATTGTATCATACTTTATGGGCATGTATACCAACACAATAAAAAAAAAAAATTTGACAATCGTATTCTCCGAACCCGCGAAATTTAAACATTCCGGGTATTTTTTGAACATACCTCGTACATTTTTAATATTATAAGCAACATTATTATTTTCAATTGACACAACTTATTTGAAGTGAAATCATTAATTTCTATTACTTTGTCAGTCATAACAAAATATCTCTTACTTAACTATATTTTCCATTTAAAATCATTTTAATAATTAATTTGTATACAGATTGCAATTTGGAAGTCGCGTGTTGATAACGCAAAATGCTATAGGGAAGAAAAGATTTTTATATTAATAGAGTATTTCTGTCAAAACTTTGACGATGAATTTTTTAGTTGTAATCAAGAACTCTTTAAATAAATCAAATCGATTTCTAAATATTATATATAGTATTAAAAAATGAGGTCAACCATTTCCGTCTTTTGGATCGCCAGTTCAAAACCGTGATCCCGCAGCCACTCCGCCACAATCGCGACCGACCACCGTACTTTGCGCTCGGCCTCCTCACGGGATCTAGCCGTAACGTGCAACGCGATGTCATCAGCGAAACCCATCAGGCCGACCCCCGGAGGCATTTCTAGGCGCAAAAGATCATCGTAGACGAGGTTCCAGAGGTCAGGGCCCAAGGCGGAGCCCTGTGCGACCCCCGAAG
>JAPYYV010000926.1:0-29771 GCA_030522625.1 Copidosoma aretas
GTTAAAATACGTTACAGTAAAATATTAATTTTTCGGCTTCGAGGAACCCTCATGCCTCCAAATTTTGACAGTGTTCTTTTCGAGGTTCAGTTTACACGTGAATAAATTTTTGTCTCGTTTTCATTGTTATTTCTGCTACCGATAGAACTCCCTTAAGTATTAATAATTCAAATTACTTAGTCTTGTATCCACTTTTCGATATTTATTCTAATTTTTCATGATATTTATAATATTGTTTAATAATGAATTATTAAATTATTTTTCTACACAATTAAGTATTCTGAAAATACAGACGCAAAGATGTGTTGCATGTGCATTTCTTTTCAGCAAAGCAAAAAATTCTATCAAAAGCATCAAAAATATAATTAATTAGATGTACTTTGTGAAGACGTAAATTGTTAAGCAAGTATCTCATCCACTTTGGCCTAATGGATAAAACGTCCGCCTAATAATCTCACAGCTCGGGTTCATGCCCCATTGCCAGAATTTTTTTTTTTAATTGTCCATTATTGTTGATAATTTGATGAATTAGAATATAAATAAAACATTCAGACAATTTTTTTTCTTTAATTCACTGAACTAATATAAATTCAAGACGGAATCAACATTGAATCAACATAAAATCACTGATTTACAGTTGATCCAACATTCATTCAAATCTATAATCAGCGTTGATTCAGCGCTGATTGAACGTTAAGATTTTAGATAGGGTTCTCTTTGGTGCAATCAGCTAACCGTATCGGTTAATAGTGCTTATACAACACTTATAAAGTTGATGCAATCAGAAATGTGTTAAAAGAAACATACTCTTTGTCACTAAATGTCACAAGTATATCAACTATAAATGTACATAACGTGATCTATAGTAGTTTTCGTCACAAATGTGCATCTCTCCAGGGCGGTCGCTAGGCCAGAGGGCGCTTGCAAAGCAACGCCCAAGGGACCGTTGGGATACCTTGGTCGGATGCACATGAGTGGCGAACGCTATTTTTCCTACCAAGGGGTGTACCAGGGTTGCAAAAGTTCCCTAGGTAGGTGAAATATTATAAGAACCAATAAGATTTGTATACTTAGAGGTTTGGGATTTTTATTTACTCATTAACAGAACATTGGACTCGCATTTTACAATAATAGCAAGAATAAATATAGTTTCTACTAAAGATTATAAAATATTTTTTTTTAGAACAATATTGAATAAAGTAAGGGAAGCAATTTTATTTGATGACTTGAAAATACATCTTATAATCAAATATAAGACTTGTAAAGCTAGAATGATCGTTATGTTTCGCAAAACTATCGAAGCATCTATAAGCTATTCTTGTTATATTACCTAATTAATTACGACCATTGTTTGCACTGTTTTTGATTTCTGAACACATTTGACTTGATAAAATTAGAAGCAAATAAAAAAATTATATCATAGAAAATTTCTCTGCTAACAATAAGAATCGTGCTCTTCTAAGTATAAATAAAATTTTTGAATAACAAAAAAAATTGCGTCAAATGTTTAATTTCTTGATATCAAAAATAATTGATGAAAAAAAGGTTTATTTCAAGGAAATTAAATTGTGTACACACTCTTCTAAAACAATGTATGGACATATTAACAAAGATCAATTAAAAAATTAAAGTTACTTTTGAATTAAAACAAAATTAGTTTACTGGTGGCCCTGGAAAAACACATTTAGAAACAAACAATCCCGCATACAACTTTAGTCTCTCATTTTCTCTACTAATATAAAAGAATTTTGTCAATGGTATTGCCTAGTATAGCATTAATACTACTTTTAAATGAAATGAACATTCATAGAACTATTAATTAATGGCTGGATTTAAATAATATCAAGAGCTCACGTTTGTATCCAACTATGAAACAAGCATTGAAAAATAACGAAGCCATTATAAAAATTTTCTTATCCGGTTATAATTTCATGACAGTGTTTTTTCTTTATTGATAGGTAAAAGTGAAATATTGTTTGAATAAAAAAAAGTTGTTTTGATCAATTGCTCTTACATTATGCGATGGCAATGTTCATATGGCATGTACACCAAAAATTGGTCAGTGTATTATTATTTTTCTATATCATATAGTGATTTTGAAGGGACTGTCTCCCACCATTTAACCCACTCCTTCCCTCATCAGGAATATTAGGTTAAAGTTGGGTTGGGTGAGGGTTATTGGACCCCTTTATCTACTTTTAAATTAAGGTAAATTGGTTTAATTTTTGCGTGTTTGTGAAATAGCCAAAAATTTAATACTTTTCTCTCCCACACTACTACAATTAAACGTCTTCTTCCGAGGATGGCTAAAGTCAACCGAGATAAGGGTAATTTAAATTTTGTCCGTAATTAAAATATAAATTTCCTACCGATCAATTTTGTAAGGTACAATCTGATATAGGGGTTGGTTCGCGGAGGGCCCAGGGGGCGAAGCCCCACTAGTATGTATATATATTTATATATACTTATAACATAAAAATATTAAAAATTCGATTAATAAGCAGACAAATTTTATTTAATTAATGTATTGATCAAAATCTAATTTTATTGTCTGAATAATTTAGAAATTAAAAAAATGACATGTAAATAATCATCGTATAATAAATTTGTAATTTGATTGATTAACAACTTTAATTACATATACTATGATGTCGAACATTTATTAAAAGATACATTAATCCATCTACTGCATATCAAGTACTTTTATTGAGTATACGATACTTTGCATAATTATAAACACCATTAACAATATTCTAAATGTCGAAAAAAAATTTTAATTTTTTTTAATTTTCGAAAGTAACTTATTTACATTGTAATAAAACAAAAACTATCATAGTAAAGAAAATATCTTTATTATCATGTCGTTTCCAAAAAGCATGAATGATTGAACTTAAATGGATATAAGCATTAGGTATTTATCAGTTATATTTGTACCCTGTCTGTTGTTTTTTCAACTTTTGCTATGTTATATTTAATGATGAATTCTCGTTATATGTATTTTTCGTCCCTCTTGAAAGGATTATTTGTAATCCATTTTATGCAAGATCGCCGTTTCAGTTATTAATGATGTAAGGAACATACTTCTGGCGTTTTGTTTGATAAGGTCGACGATGATCGACAAAACGTCACAATTTATATCACTAAGATGCTCCATCACAAAGGCGCACTCTATGTTTTGATTTTAAAAATTGATATACTTTTTTTTGTAACATGAAAATTTCTTGATTTGTTTGAACAAATATAATTTGAACAATTTTCATGCTTTGAAACAATTTTAACATTCTAATTTTTTGTTTTACGTTGAAAAATAGCGAAACAATGTTTTTGTTTATTTATACACTTATTTACATTTTAATATTTAAGTTCGTGAAAATTTTAGAAAACAATTATACATTTATTACATTAAAAATTTTTGTAAAAGAAAAGCGAAGTAAAACAACACAGTATTCGCAAAACTGAATAATAATTTTCTCAAATGCGATTTGTATTAAAAATAAAATGTTTTAAATGCTATAGATGCGTCTGTCTGTTTTCTAAATAAGACGTGCAGGCAAAACAGAAAATCTTAAGGGGCTGCTGAGAAGCAGCATCGGCCGCAATTAGTCATTTTCGGCAGTGTTTGACAATATTTAAAGGTTATTGGAGTTATTAGGTTATTGACTTCTTTCGGGTGACGTCGACCATCTTCGGGAGATCAATGGAAATAAGTAACGGGTAAAAAATTTATATTGATAGGTAAATAAGGGATCAAATAACTGAAATGAGGGGCGTGAGGGGGATCGTAAAAAATGTGGGGAGGGGATTGGTAGGGCTGTGGGGAAGGGGTGGGGGCAAAACTATAAATAATAATGGAAAAAACAATATAATTTCACGTTATTTTGCAGGGGCTTGGTTAAGGGTCCGTGAGGGGGCTAATGGAAAGTGTTGGGGGGACGTGAGGGGCGTAAAGGAGGGGCGATACTTTTTTATATAGGGAGAAAACGTACCATATTTCTACCTTATTTTGCATAAAATTGTTCTATGACTAAAAAGGCCTTGGGGTGCCGGGGCCGAGGGCCATTTCTTAGGCCGCACACGAATTAACTACATAATACAGGAAGATATATACTAGCCATCCTCCAAATAACAAAAGATGATTCCTACTATTTCTAGGAAAAGGCTATTTCGTACTGGTTATCGTTTTGTTTTTTAACTATGTTACAAATTGAACTACTTTGTAACAGTGTGCTTAAGTTAGATAGTTATGTATTGTCTTTATGAAACGATTACACTCAAGCATTAATTTTATTTCTTTTATAGAATATAAAATTAGTTTTATAACAATCAAAAATTCTTTATAGTGCTTTAAACACTCTATACAATTCAATAAACGTCTTTCAAACGTTATAAATTTTTTTAAATGTTTTTCCGATGAAAGTTTGAGTGTGTCTTGATCAAAATTTCCAGTAGGTAATATTACTGGTTATAGGTTTTTAGTTAGAAATTATTCATTTATTGTTGTTATGTAGTTGGAGGCACATACACATGTTAACAACAACTAATAATTGTACGCGCAGCACCAAGCCATGCAGTCAGCCAAGCTCTAGCTTTTGTCTTAAGCCGTCCTTCTCTAGCCGTTAAGGTCACGATGTATAACAGACAATAACTTTGATTCTAAATAAATATTATCACACTTTTAACACTACCTTTTATTACTCCCAACACGGTAGCAGAACATTGTTCCTTTTTTTCTTTGATTTTTCATGCGCTGTTTCGGCGGCCCGTGATAATCAACTCAGGACAAGGTCAAGGTGAAAGTGTCAACCAACACAAAAATATTAAAGAAATTATATGCAAGCGATCACAGATAATAAAAGTGTCAATCCAGTGCTGAAAACAAGTATGTAATTAAGTAACCAGTAATCCAGTGGTGAAAATTAAGTGCAAAAGCTGAAATATGCAAATGGAAAGTAAACAAAAAAAATTAAGTGTAGACAAAGACATAAAATATTAAAGAGAAAGTTTCGTGAAAATAACGAGAGGAGTACTTATACCAAAGAAAAATCTAGAAAAGTCTAGCAAATACGAAAAAGATGTAATAGCCGACAGTGCGAAAATCGACGATGTCGTGATTACCGTATTTGACGGAGAAGAATTCAGCAGTTGGAAATTTAGATTACTGATGTAACTAGGCTATAAATAATGTAAACAAGCTACCAGAGAGAGAACAAAAGCAAATACAGAAGCCACATGGGATAAAGGTGACCTTAGAGCAAGAGCGATTATCACAAGTACAGTGTCGAATAGACAACTTGAATACATAAGAGAAAGCAAGACGGCACATGAAATGATGCAAGAATTTGAAAAAATATTTACAACTAAATCCACAGCACTATAGATGACCAGTCAAGAAAAAATAGAACAAGTTAAAAAACTTTGAAAAAATAGAAGAATTTTTTGCTGAGTTTCAGCGCACAGTAAATAAATTCAAGGCTGCCGGAGAATAAATAAGCAAAGCCGAAAAAATGAGATGTATGTCAAGAGCATTGCCATCAAGCTATAGCTACATCGGAGATTATATAGATCTTATACCTGAAGAACCAAGGTCTGTGGAATTTGTGAAATAAATAATAAAAGAAAAAAATTTACCAGAGAAAAGTGTAGAAAATAAAAGTTAAAATGAATCTAGTACATTTCATACAAAAATAAAAGGACAGTGTTATAAATGTGGAAATTTTGGACATGTGGCATGAGAATGTAATCAAGGCCAATTCAAGTATGAACAAGCACTGAAAGAAAAATCAGGTTAGCTTTGATAATGCAGCCGTTCTTGCTTGACTGACCCAAGTAGCCCCTATAAAGCTATCCTCACTTACGAGCCAAGCAGATACTGCTTCGCAGTGCCAGGCAAACGTAAATGATTTGGTGTGTGACCGTCACGTTTGCTCGGGGCAGCTAACCAGGATCTGCTTGGCTCGCAAGTAAGGATAGCTTGATAGTGTCTGCTTGGCTCAGTCAAGCAAGAACGGCGGCACGGCCAAGCTAACCCTACCTGTATTATTTTCAATGAGGTGCCCAAGCCAGAGACACGCAGTGAGCAAGAGCGAGATACAAAGGCAACATCAGAGATAGAGGTACATAAAGAGGAAATAGAGAGGCAGAGGCTACAAAAATATAACGAGCGAAGAATGTCAACAACAACAGCAAGACTGGTCAGGAGCGTGGAACGAACAAATCGAGCACGAAAAGCGAGAAGTAAATAACTGTTAATAGGTAATAAAATAAATTGATTATTAGACAGTGGTAAGACCGACCACATTGTAATCACAGATAAATTCTTCAGTGCATATATAAATCGAAACGAACCTTTCGAAGTAAGTTTGCAAGACGGAGAAAAAATAAAAGCTACGAAAATAAGAAAAATACATGTTTATTTTGATAACCATTTGCATTAGTCATATATTGATTTAAATTATGTTTATTTTGTACCAAAAATTAAGAAACATATTTCAAGTATGTCAAAGATTGCGAAAGTTAGGAAAATTGTAGCGACCGATTATATAGCAAAAATATAAATGAAATCAAATAATGAACTTACAGCGATTGAACAACGTGAAAATGGTTTTTACTATCAACATCAAAAGTTATTTAAATGATTTTAATAAAAAGATATGGTAAGTGTACAGACAGAAACAACGATAATAAATCAAACCATGATAAATTTATTAACAAAGAAAAATGGCACAGGGCATTAGGCCGCTTAAATTTTCGATATTTAAATAAATTGATTAAAACAAAATGATTGATGGTGTGCTAGAAAAAATATAGAACATTGAAATGAAATGCGCTGATTGTATTGAAAGTGAGATGATAAACAAACCATTTTATAATTATAAGAAAAAGGCAAAAGAAATTTTGGAAGTTATACATACTGATTTGAATGGGACACATAATACGATTGGTAATAATGCAGAAAACATTTTTATAACATTTATAGATGAATACAGCAAATGTGCAAAAAACTATTGTTAAAAAATATGTCAAAACATTGAACATTTCGGCGCTGATTTGTAATTATTCAAATAAATAATTGACTTAATCGAAGTGACAAGTCTCGAATTTAATAGATTTGCATTACGTGTAGAAAAAAAATAGTTTTATACCTGTAAAAAAAGTTGTCTAAAGAAAATTTACAATTACCCCATTTTTTACAGTTTTCGCACATTGTTCCGTCAATTTAACATCATTTCATGACTTCAAAATAGGATCAGATTCAAGACTATGTTGTTCATGTATAATATATAAGTTAACTATTTTTATACCAGTATTAAAATAATTCCACGTTTTTTTCTAATTTTCACCGATCTGTTCAAGGTAGCCCATTTTTCCCTGACCTTTTCGAAACTACAGCCGTATTCCACTTATTTTCAGCAAAAAATTGCAACGTTAGAATTGATTTTGATTTCAAACATAAAACGTGCCGTTTAAAAAAAAAGAAAAAAATGTAAAAAATAAGTTTTCACGATTTTGCTACGGGAGGAAAAATTTCGAGTCCTATACGTAGAGATTATTATGAGATTTTTATGGGTGAGACTCAACATGCACAAAAGGTCTGGACGACACTATGCATTTCGAGCAGGGGATTCACGCACTCACCGCTGGATGCGCACTCGTTGTTTGTGTAGACTAGATGGTAGCATATCCTATAAATTCATACAAATTTTAATTTTTAGCTTTATAATTGCAATTTTACAATGTAATCGTGACAGAGTTACTACCGTGAGAAATCTTTATTGTTAAAAAATTTATGAAAACTGACCTTAATTGTTTAAAAATAGTCAATAAGTCAAGCTTAAAGTTTGGAGCCTGCTTAGACTTTACATAATTTGAAAACAATTATGAAGAAATTAAACTCAACTTTAGAAATTCTACTTCACTCGTCAAATTATTGTAATTCTCCTGAAAATACTCATATATGAGAACATTTATGTCTTCAAATACGTATCTATTTATTAACTCGTCAAAATAAAACTGTTGGATAAAAGCGCGTTGTAAACTTAAATGACGAAACAGTACTTTTTTCAAAGCTGGCATACAAAGTGTAAAATTATAACAATTATTAAAAACTATACAAAAATGAACAAATAATACTGTTTTAAATTACCATTCGGCTTCAAAAAATTGAATGCTTGTCGAGCTGCTTGAGGAGTAGAGGCCAGTGACGCAATCATTTTTAAATAAGGCACAAACAGTCCAGCAGGTAGGATTTCACTAGCTAATCTTACAAATTTAAACAAAGCAACTTGTCTTGTTGGCAACCGTGTGTGGATGGTAGTAGATATATGATCTGAGTGACACCAATACTCCATGGCTAGGTCTAAATTTAACGGATCATAAGAGTACAATTCGGCTACCATAAGCATTAGATACTTAAAGTGATCGTCCAAATTCACAGGTGGTTCGATTCCTTCTTGCTGATAAGCGTGGATCAAACGCATCGATTCATCATCTCTACTTTTCAATTCTTTCACTTTTAGTGGCATTAATAAAATGAAGTCCGATATAAGTGAATGATAATAACGAATATGAAATTCTTCGTGTTGTACATTTTGGCCTTTAAAAAGCACTTCTGCTGCAAAGTGAAATGCTTTGTTAGATAAGGCAGCTTCTAATAGAATTTCATCTTCTTTAGTGATATTTTGCACTGGGCATGAACCGGGTATTGATTTCATGGTTGTAATAGCCACTGCAAGTGCAAATTGAGCAAATCCTCTCAGACCAAAGCTTTCCCATACAATATTAGGAGATACCAGTTTTTGCACAATTTCTTCAAAAACTCTTTTTTCAGATATTAATGGCATTGATTTAATTATTTCTAAAATAGAAAAATAGAAGAATTCCAGTGATGACGGCATAATAAATACAGTAATATAAAATATTATTTTTAAACTAACCTTCGCCATCGTCTCGAGAGTTCAAATGGCTCAAATTAATTGAATACAAAAAAGCCACAATAAGGGTCAGAGTGACTTTATTTGAGCTGCCAGTCTCGGCCTCTGACTCAGGATGTTTTTTTTGCAACAGTGATAAAAGTCGGAACATTGCAGTACTTGGTAAACTAGACTGTGCCGACCACATATACACAATATCAGCTAAATCTTGACGAGTATCGTTGAACAACTGCATTACCATGAAACGGTGCTTAGAGTTTCCTAAAGCTCTGTTCCGCTGCAAAAGATCTTGTTCCTAAAATAGCGGTTATTAATTTTAATTATACACCGTATAATTTTTATGCATTTTATTGTTTTACAAAATATTAATTTTTGATGATAAAGATAACATCTTAGAATATTTAAAATTGTAAAATACATTTTCGAATAAATGTCGCTGTAACACTTGACGTACAAATAATGATTTGTAAAATATAATCCTATTTATCAAGGTTATGATTCGAAGACATACTATACTGACTTAATGAATGTACATTTTATAAATATATGCTTGTCATTACAAATTTTTCTTTTCAGAGGTTAACAGTATGACCTTGCTTGTTTGCTTATGTAAGAAGACTTTAACAGCGTATGCAGTGTAAGTGTGAATCAAATACACTTAAAGAAAGTTTGTTCAGAAATTTTTAATATAGTTTAGTATGTATACTGAATTGCAACACCACATTCAACAATTACTAAAAAAAAAGGACTTTTTTTTACTTTCTCCGGCATATCTCCTCTCTAGTGCATTTTTCAACGTATATGCCTCATAGATTTTTTGTCGCTCTTATATTTTTCTACAAAATAGCGGTAGTTAGAAGTCGCTGCATGATTTTGTTTATTATTAAATTGCGTCTGCTCTAAAAAATTAATTTTTTTCAACATTGAATATCTCAGGAAAAAAATAGCTAAAGGCTTCAAAATTTAAGATGGTATTACTCTGGACAATTTATATTAGTGCTTTAAATTTCAGTTCGATCAGTTATAAACTTTACGAGTAATTAGCGAACAAATTTTTTTTTTCCCTTATTGCAAAATGCGCCATTTTTTTCTAATCATGGTATTGTAATGAAATTTTCCAGTAAAGTAAAAAAACTATTCAAATTCAATATCCTGTTGGAATTTTTAAAAAATATTGATTTTTGCTGATTTTATAACGATTTTTTTGACATCAACACTTTTTTATCGACGCATAAAACTATATAACTTTAAAAATTTTGATCGTAGAATATTCGCGCTTTCATTACTTCAAATTGCATTTGAATACAAAGATTAAAAAAAAAAACTTACTCTACGACCTTCTGGAGCCAAGATAATTTTTTTTTTTTTTTAATCCTTAGCCGTCTGTAATCAACCGATTTGTCTTAAATTTACAGAAAATGCGGTCAAGTACTTACATTTTCAATAAAAAAATTGTACATTGTGGTAGGCGGGCATTAGTTATTGTAAAACATGTGGTGAAGTTGCAGTTGAAAACGTCCCGTGTCGCTAAAGCGGGCGGAGAGCTTGCGGCTGCGACTACGACGCTCGTAGGTTTTCTACGCGCAGCGGTTTATCGTATACAGCCGTGTATACCTGTAGTTGAGAAATTAAGTTTGGCGCGATCACATTCCTTGCTACAGTTTTTGGAGCACTATTTTTTAAATCGATCTGCCCGTAAGTATTGTAGTGTGCTGGCTGTTTTTGAGTTCAACGTTATTAACAATATAGAAGATATTGATATACTTGTGATTTTAACTCAAATTGTACCGGTAGATAAAGTAATTTATTTCTGTCAAAAACGTAAAGGTTGTACTAAAGATGTTTTCTACAATTGTGATAGTTTTGTAATTCCTCGTCTTAAATATTTAATTGGATTTATCCATACTTTTGCTGGTAGCGACACCTTATCTTGTTTTTACAATATTGGAAAAGGCAAAATTATCAAAGTTCTTGATAAGTATCCCTCCTTAGCTGACGATCTGCTCATTTTTAATAATCCCTCGCAAATGCAGATAATATCCTTAAATTCGGCTGTCAAGCAATTATTGCCATGTACAATGGAACAGTGAAAAACAATAAAAAATAATATGAGTTTCGTTACGAGAGATTTATATCAGGCACATAAAGAAAATCGTTTACTTTATCTTCTCTGCCTCCTACGGAGTCTGCATTTTCACAACACTGTCTGCGTGTGTACTATCAAGCGCAGCAATGGCTTGGTAAATTGCTAACACCAACAGACTGGGGGTGGAAAAGCGGTCATCAAAGGCTTGAGCCAGTATTCGCAAACAAAGCACTCATACCCAGTGATGTATTAAAAGGCGTTAAGTGTGCTTGTAAAAAGCAGTGCACTAAACAGTGTAGATGTGTTAATACTGGGTTAAGATGCTCTCAATTTTGACTATATTGTAATGGTCAGGATTACAATAATAGTGAAAAAATCGATGAAATTCTAGATGTACGCGAGGAGGATGAATGTGATGAGGTAGACGATGATACGCTTGAAAATGTTGACGATGGACATTTGTCTGATGACGAGATCGATGATAATATCGATAAATCGGATGTCACTAAAAGCGAATGTAATGATTCGATGGGCTCAGACGACGAAAGTAATGAGTCTGTGACATCTTTTAATACTATTTATTAGGATATTGTAAGAATGAGTGTACATAGCACTCGCATTCTCAAGAATCTATTTGGTTTTGTAACTATTTTTAAATCTTGTTTTAAGAATATTTTAAGGAGGCCCCCTCGTGACGGTTCCTAAACCTAGGCCAGGTCAATTTGATAGTTTAAAATGTGCTGAATCTATCAATATAATTATTTATATCACTTACCCTGCAAAATTTCGAGGTATTATTGATTTTACATAACACCTCCTAACACGTATTCTTATGGCGGAGCTCACATACGCGATGAAAACAACCTAATAACTCGTATAAATCAACGGTTCACGTAATAAGAGTGCACAAGTCCTGTAGAAAAAAACCTCAGCTTTCAGATGGTTCGTTCAAAAATGTCGGTTCCCGTGGAAAATTTCGAGATATTCTTTTAAAAATTGATCAAGTCATTGTATTTCTACAGGTTAGCCTATGTTTTCCTGGCGCCAGTGATGCTAATCACCTGAGTTTGCAAGCAAATTTGTGACCTACGACGCGGACGTAGGTTGTCAACTCTGCACGAGGTAGCCTCCTTAAAGATTACTGATATTGACTGGATTTTAAAAATTTATAATTAATACCCCCTCCCCAATATCTGTATAAATGTATACCGCCTCGTAAAAAAATCATATTTCTTCGCTTAGCATGCATAATTTCAAATCGATGTGCACGCCGCAGCCGACGACGTCAACGACGCCACCGCAGACTCACCCCCCACTCTAGCTAAACGGGGCTCCGAGCGCACGGGACGCTTTTAACTGCAACTTCACCACATGTTTTACAATAATTAATGCCCACCTACTACGATGTACAATTTTTTTATTAAAATTATCAGTATTCAACCGCATTTCCTGTAAATTTGAGCCAAATCGGTTGATTACAGACGGCTCAGGATATTTTTCAAAAAAAAAAGTTACGTCGGCTCCAGAAGGTCCTAGAATAACTTTTTTTTTGAATCTTCTTTGTTTATAAGCACTTTAAAGTTATAAAAGCGCGAATATTCAACGATTAAAATTTTTTAGGTATATAGTTGTATACGTCGGTAAAAAAGTAGTGATATCAAAAAAAGCGTTATAAAATCGGCCAAAATGATTATTTTTTAAAAACTTTAACAAGATAATAAATATAAATAGTTTTTTTATTTTACTGGATAATTTCATTACAATACAATGATTGAAAAAAAGTGACGCATTTTACAATTCAAGATAAAAAAAAAATTCGTTTGCTAATTACTTGTGAGGTTTAATACTAATCTTGCTGAAATTTATAGCACTAATATAAATTGTTTAGAGTAATACTTTTTCAAATTTTCAAGCCACTAGCTATTATTTTCCTTGAGATATTTATTGTTGAAAAAAATTGAGTTCTTTAACTTTGGACGCAATTTATTAATAAACAAAAGCATGTAGCGACTTTTCTCTACCGCTATTTTGTAGAAAAATATGAGTAATAAAAACCTATAAGGCATCTACGTAGAAAAATGCATTATAGAGGAGATAGTCGGCAAAAATATAAAAAAAGTCCTTTTTTTTTTTAGTAATTGTTGAATTAAAAATTTTCCCCCAACAACTACTTCTGCGGGTTGTAAAAATCTTCATAGGCGCATTTTTTTACTATTTTACCGAAAATAGAAATTCGTCGTAACGAAAATTTTAAAATTCGAAGTAAAAAGAGCCTCGTTGACCGAACTAATATTTTAGGGGATAAAATAACACAGAACCACAAAAAAAATAAGTGGAAGGGTACTTGTTAGCGACTTTCCCTACGTATTTTGAGGCGCTGAATCAAAATCCGGTGTCTAAATTGCTGTATCATCATTTTTATCATCAATGCAAAACGTGTCAATAAGCGGCAATGCTATAATTTAAGTAAATAAGTTAGTCCCCATGTAAACAAATCTAAAAAATTTGACGTGATAGAGCAATTTGGAGACCGGATTTGAATTCAGCGCTTAAAAATACGTAGGGAAAGTATTGTCGCTTAAAAGTACCTTTCCACTGATTTTTCTGTTTGTGGTCCTGTGTAATATATATTTTTTTATTTTTAAGAATTTTTTTTTTATCGATGAAATACACAAAAAACCTATTTTTTTATACAGAATAAATAAGTGATGGTCACTTATTTCACAATTCATATTAAAAATATCTCTCAGAGAAGTACCCCTGGTGTTTTTTAAATGCAAAAAAAATTAAAATACTTGCAATGTAAAAAGCCATAAGTCCAAACAAATTATCCACCTCGGGTAGTAGTAAACTCTTATTTTTTCGAAAGAAAAAATTATATCGTATCCAATATTTTTGTAAAAAATAAAAGTTCAGCTCTAGATATTGGTAAACAAATATTATTACTTATAAATTAAAATGAAGCCCTATGTTTAGTATGTTGTCAAAATGGTCACAGATTACTAAAATTTCATAAAATTTACAATAATTAAGTTGCCAAAGCAATATGCTAGACATGGCATTACAAATTAAAAAAAATTAAAAATATTTGAATTTATGAAACCTCTTTGTATAACCTTACACCGACAATGAGTTTTTTCAAGTAAATGCAGACAAGTTTTGTATTGTATTCTTTGAATGAAAAAAATTTAATTTATTCTGTGGATAAAAGTTCGAATAAATTTACAGAATAAGAGTTGATTAATTAATTTTGAGTGATTTAAGCAGCAAGTTTCCGTAATATTCCCGAAAACTTGAATTACAGACACTATGTAATGTTCGATAAACCCTAACTTATCGCAGCACTAGTAGCAAGATTCATTTAAAATATTTTCAGCGCATGAAGAGGTTTATCTGGGACTGCCCAAGTCAAACATGAAATTTGAGTCTAGAGACATGATTCGGTTAGCGTGGTGTTCTATCAAGGCCTAAAGAGAACCTCAAACACAAATCTAAAATTTTAGGCAACAATTATTAATGTATTAACAAATAAGCGGTGAATCAAGAAAATCTTGACATAAAAAATGTTTGAGGTTTTTTTTCAACTTATTACAATATCTTCAAAATTTATCTGTGATTTCCATGAGAATTTCTTCCTTAACTTTCAAATTTGAATTTCTCATAAGACTCCACGTGAAGAAACAAAATTATTTTCGATGTACATGTCTACTTGTGCGCGGCGCATGATCTTCAAACTTTGTAATAATATTATATGTATATTTTTTCACGCACACAAACTTTTCCATCAAATTTTGTCTATCAATAGTTTGTATATTATTATTCTAAAATAAGAGTTTCTTTCTAAACAGTCAAATTTGAATTTCTTATAACACTCCATGTAAAGAAACAAAATTATGTTTGATAAACATCCTGACTTCTAGGCAGTGCTTAATCTTCGAACTTTGTAATAGCAATTTATGTTTATTTTTCACATTAACAAATTTTTCTATTAAATTTTGTCTGTTAAAAGTTTGACCACACCTCCTCAAAGAAGACCAAATCTAGATAATGTAGTTATTCAACCCTTCAAGAGGATAGTGCGACTTTTAATAAAAAAGAACAAAAAGAACTCAAAATATGAATTCATTGTGCTGAAAATATCCTTTATTTTGATATTTGAAAAAATAAATGTAACCAGCCTAAAAATTGAAACTAATATTTTTTTTTTTAAATTGCAATATCATTGCGTCATATAAGAATTAGCTCTGATATGCACTTTACTTTTCAATAACTAGCTTCCGAATAATAGGATTGCAACGAAAAATTGTGTGCAAGATACATTTTATCATAGGGATTATTATGAATTCAAGAAACGTATACTTTGCTGGAGAAATTCGATAAAAAAAAATACAAAACAAAGCACATCTGACATTGTAACCTGATAAATACGTTATTTGTAAAACGTGGGCAAAATAACTTCATCACTTTTCTATTATTTCTCTATCTACACTTCCTAAACAGCTGTAAATGACAAATTTAAAGTTTTTTTAGCAATAATTACATCCAATTATTGATGAGATATTTATCCCCTCTGGGGGCCCCCTGCAAGATACGGCAAAACGACGCGCTTTATCTTCCTGAATGTTCAAAAAATTATGGTGTCAAAGCCAAAGGTCTTATTATACCAGAGAAAGGAGCAATCTTTTTTCAAGTTGCAGGTGAAGTAAACTGCGTTGATGCTACAAGTAGAAAAATTATAAATCAACAACTAAAAATTTTAAATGTAACAAAATTGTTTGTATTTTAGAGAATCAGTTAATAAAGTTTTGATCAAATCTTGAACAAACTAACTTACAATTCAAAAATTTCTTTAATGGTTTTACCTACAACTATTTACTACAGCCATTTATTTCTTCTACCCATTCTTTGTTTCATTAAGTCATAGGACAATTAAATGAAAATTGTTCAATTACTGAATATTCATTATTTAACTATATTCTTAATCATAAGTTTTTAAACTGTACAGTAGCATTATATTCGTATTTTTATTGTGTAGTTGGTGTACACTACAAATTTTTTACAGAAATGGTATTCTTCGTAAAATTGTTTGAAACATGATTTTTGACACCAATCACAACGTATAATTGCAACGTTTGTACAACCTTAAATTTAGTAAATTGAGTTGCAGGAATCTCTAAAACTGGATTTTACAGAATTGGAAAAACTGTCTGGTTTTTTGTCAAGGTAACCACTTTTACACCAGAAATATTTTAAAAAAATTTGTATCTTGTCGAAGAAAGTTAGTTATGCATTAGGGATTTAGGTTGATGATATTGTTCCTTAAATGCAAATTCAAATCAAAATTCGTTAAAATAATATTATCCGTGATATCTGACAAAGTTGTTCAAGACACTAGACTCATAGACATCAAATAGTTGAATTTTTCCTGTCGTTTCTGTCGGTATGTTCTTGAAATTAACAGCCTTATTCATTTTCTGGCGTTGTTTCTTCTATAACCTTATCACAATCACCACTCCAAGAACTCAGTAAGAGTAGAGAGTGATGACCTACGTTCCGATAAAACATTTTTTTAAACCAATTTTTAAAATATCCGTATTTAAATTATTCAGTTGGTTGAGCGTTCATTTTATTATTGCAGAAAGAAATTAGAAGTTTCTTTCTGGTTGTTAATTTTTCTATTGTAAGGGCTTGTACGTTCACGTTCACTGGTCTAAATAAATAAGCTTGTACAATGGGGCCAAATAGTTCACTTTCCTCCTCGAAAACAATAAAAAGTGCAAGTAGTAGTCCCGTAGCTGATATAAATGGTCGGATAGTTTAACTGTGTGTTGTTCATTAAAATGGCTGGGCCAAGCTATGCTCTTGTTCTTCTCCCTCCACTGCTTATTTTCTCCCAGAATGCATTTCTAATTAAAATCTACTCTGATCTAAATTGTTTATATTCTGTATTGCAATCGTTAGAATAAAAAATTTGATATTAGCAATAGTCAAGTCATCTGTTTTTTTGTAAGTTCTGCGTTATTTTCCAGTGTTTTCTTTTTCATGAACTTATTCATGTGTTGAGAAACTTTTCCATGAGCTTTTTAAAACTTACTCAACCAATTATTTGAAGCACTTAATCTAAAATCTTTGAAACCAATTTATTTTCAGGCTTGAAAAGCCTATCTGCGTATCTTACGATCATGAATAATAACATCACCTTCAACAGCAGCTGCAAAATTATCTAATGTGTACTGATCGATTCATGCAATTTTTTCTCTTTCAGTTTCCCCCCTATAAACGCTGTGAGCCCAACATCATAACTGACTAATGAATGAAACTTTCCTGTATCTTTTCTGTACAGTTTTAATACTAATGTCTTTTTTTTACTACTCCTCCAATATTCCACGACCTTTTTTCTGTACTCAAAACTTATTTCTTCATTGTCTGCTGTACACTGATTTGTACATGTTTTAATTTAAGGAGGCTCTCCACGATATATACATAGCACTAAATTTGTGATAATTATTAAAGAATGCGGGTAACATTTAAAAACATTAAAGTTAATTCCAGACGAAATTAGAATAATTCTAGTCTCAAATTTCCATTATTCAAGGCTTATATTCTTCCTTAAAAGATTTCAAACAAAGTCACCGAAAAAATTTTATAAAATAGGCAAAACATAAAAAGTTAGGTACTAATGTTCATGCGTTTTAAAAGATTTTGTGTAAACAATGGTACCGAACTTTTTACGCATTAACCAACCCGATTACATCGGAGCTGCTAAACTGATCCCTCGGACAGACCTGAATATATGGGAGTGATTGTTTCAGCATGAGGTAAGTTTCGCTACGGCTGGGACACAGATTGCCCACAGACCCACTTAGCCAATTGCACCATCTCGTCGATCCTTGATACCTAGTATCGAGTACGATCGCAGGAGTGGATAACTCAGCATCGGACCTCACTTATTAGGAAGTGTGCATATCAGGCGAAGACCTTCCCGAACGATAGAACATAGACCGTGTCTATGTACCCCTCGGTTCTTGAATAAGCGACACATAGTGAGAGAGACAAACGCACTCGTAGTATAATATAAACTGAGATTCCTATTTTGACAACGATCACGCGAAGAGATATTTGAAAATGTATTTAATTTATTGAATTAAAAGCGATACAGCGCAAATATATTTAAAGATTAAAATGAATAAATCAAATTATTGAATTACACGAGAAAATTCAATAAATAAAATTTAGTTCTGTATTCATAGTTGTGTTGTGCAAGTGAAATCATAATTGAAAATTACAGTAAATAGAAAAAGTATCATATCAATGATTGTATTTAATTAGAAGGATGTATGATTCGTTTTTTTAGATTTTTAATCTTGTCGTGTGCTCATACATCAATCCTATCCCCTGTTTCAGGTGACTCGCGAGTCAATTCACCTTTTATGATTATTGAATCAAATTTATATATATTTTTACTGAATAAAAACAAATGTAGGATCAAAACGTGTTGGCAAGTAATGATGATGAAACCTTAGTTGGCGTGGTATCAAATATTATATGAACTTGCGTTCAATGGTGAGAGAAGGAATTATAGATGATAGTTAAATTTTTATTATAATCAACATTTTTGGGTTAAAGGTATATATTTTTTAATATGATTTTCTATAATCAGCAAAGTGATAACTAAGGACAAACGCTGTAATCATTAAAGAGATTCTTTAGATATCCAACAAATAAATATAATGATATCATACCAGTAATATATGAAAAACTTTGATACGTCATCAGCGACGCAAGTTCTAGCTCTTTTGCACTGCGCATCGAACCCGCCCTCTGACATACAGTTGCACTCCACAACTATGTATTGGCACTTAATTTAGTAAGAATCGCAAATTATCTATAAAATTTCCTTTGTCGCCAGCACTTCGCGATAGTACTACTGAAGAGTTATTGCAGTATAGATAAAGCCATAATGGCAAAGTGTCAAAGTTATTTTGCCAAAATTTCACAAATCACGTATTTATAAGGTAACGGTGCTTGAATGTACTTCGTTTCATATTTTTTTCAGTCAATTTCTGTGACAAAGCATATGTTTCTCGAACATGTACTAATCCGTGTGATAAAATGTATCTTGCACACAATTTTTCGGTGTAAACTATTTTCTAGAAGCCGGTTAATTAAAAAGTTAAGTGCATATCATAGCTAATTCTTATATGACACAATGGTATTGTGACATTTAAAAAAAATATATTTTTGAAATTTTAAGGTTGGTTGAATTGACTTTTTTAAATATCAAAATGAAGGAAATTTTAAGCACGTTCTATTGATATTTTCACTTATGTTTCTTATTTTTTATTGAAAGTCACACTATGCTCCTTAAGGTTTAGAAAACGACATTATCTCGATATGGTCTTCTTTGAGGAGGTTTGTGTGGTCAAACTATTAACAGACAAAATTATATAGAAAAATTTGTGAATGTGAAAAATATACAGAAAATGCTATTACAAAGTTCGAAGATGAAGCACAGCCTAGAAATCAGGAAGTTTATCAAACATAATTTTGTTTCTTAACATGGAGTGTTATAAAAAATTCAAATTGGACTGTTTGGAAAGAAACTCTTATTTTAGATTCATTCTGCTTACTTGAAAATATATTAATAATTGCCTAAAATTTTTGATTTTTGTTTGAAATTACAAACAGATCTAGATAGCACACTGTGCTAGTCAAATCATGTCTCTAGAGTTAACTTTTATGTGTTACTTAAGGTGGCTTGGGCGTTTTTTACTGCAATGATATAAATATCTCGAATGCAGATATTATATAAAGTATGCCAAATTCATTTGCGATAAAAAAATACCATGGTTAACCACTTTATTTTCAAGAAAATTGTTTCTGAATACTCGGCACTTTAACGCGTAATATTATGGAAATCATCACTAAAGCGACTATAACTACGAAAGTAAATTACGACCGTCTAAAAATAAATTTTGTATTCGTACTTTCTTTCACAAGAATTTTGTTATAATTGTGAAAATTTTAGGTTAACTACTTGGATTTTAAGAAAATTCAAGGTAAAGTCATTTATCGTCTTCTGCACATGCGCAGATAACAATGACGAGTTCTTATTATACTCTTGATTGATATTTTACAACCTTTCAGGATTATGTAATTCTTAAATATTAATATGTGATTAAGATATTTTATCATTATGATAATAAACAAAAAATATTTTTTCAAATTAAACTAAACTTGACACTATATAAATCTCGCCCTCGCGGTTGATACGCGTATCAGTGCAGGTATTAGTTGTGTTCGTATGTGGCTGGATCGCTAGCACGCCACAATGACGAGTCCCAGCTAGTGATCGAGGATGAAACGATTCCCCTCCTATTTTCTCTTTTTCTTCCAACTTTCCTTCCCATATACTCCGCGCTCCATAGTGGAGACGCCAAGTATGAATCTCAACGGAGATTGAACTTGCTTGGTATGGAGATAATACGTATGCATGCGTGGGTACAATATTACTGCACGTACACACACGTAGAAAAATACTTCTGTTTGAAAACATGAATATAGTATCGGTTTTTATATATTTAAAAAATATTTTTCATATTTCTTAGAACTTTAGAAAGCCCCTTGCTTGGTACGGCACCAAACGCCCAAGCCACCTAAATGAGTCCCAGATGATCCTCTTTCAGATCTAATAATACTATTCTAAATAAATCTTTCTACTAGTGCTGCAGGTGGTTAGGCTTTTTACTCAACATTAAAGAAAATCTTATAAAAGAAAAATCGGTTGAACATTTACGTGTTAGAATAAATAAGATTTTACAAGGTCAATGTTCCTCTTACGCTCGCGCCGATAATATTGCAAGACAATAGTTGCAGAGACCAAAATTATTTGCAGAATACGTAGTAGTCCTACCGCAACAGGTGAAAAAAATCGCTGTGATATTATCAGCATTTTAATGTCATTAAAATTTAACTTGGACGTATTGAAAAAATGTTTAGTCGAAAGCTATAACATGTACAACACAAAGTACCTATCGGCTAGAATGAGTCAAACCCTGCATAAACTCTTGAAGCATTGTTGCGCAATAGTACGATAGTTTTCACTGCCTATGATTTTCTACTCTAAGGACATCAATTAATCTGGTACCGATTATACCGGAGGAACATGCCATCTCACGCACGACAAACATCTCGAGTAGAAAGAATACCAGATGCATTTAATGCAGTATGTACATTTTTTAAATATAACCTTCAAGTTATTATCAAATTTCCAAGCAAACCCATGCGTAGAATTTCTCACTGAATTAAAAAAAAATGTTTTTTCTTTCCAATATGTTGAATTGTCCATTAAAATTTTTTTAAGTGTGATAATCGATTCATAATCTGCGACCTACAAAATAGTCAGATTTAACTTTCCATTAGATCATGAAAAAGAAAGTTTTTTTATCTGTTATATTGGATCAGCCATGCCGAATTTTTCAATTTTTTACAGCATAGACATGTAACGCAAATTTCAAGACAACCGTGTGAAAACTCTATTTTTTAAGCCTATTCTGCGTTTCATAAATAGTTTTTCCAATGTTCATGCAACATTATCATTGTTTAAAACAATAAAAAGCCCTTAGCTGTATTTTTCCTCGATGCTTAATCATCTAATCTGTAAAATAAAAAAAATCAAGCCAATATATCTCTTCTGTACCAAGATTTAGAATTACGAACAAAAAAAATACAAAATATGCTAATATGCACCCCCTCACGACGCAAAGTCTTACTTATCTATTAGATAACATTAATTTTTATGTTTAGTTCCTTGAGTTTTAACACAGGCTACTTACCCTTTAATAATGTTATATTTAATTACCGTTTTCTATGCAACACATACTTATCTAGGTCTTTCTACATATTTTTTTTTTACTTATAGTCTAATGTGAATTGTGTAAAAATGTATATGTTTAACAATAAAAAAAGATTCAAACTTTTAAGATTATTAGAATGTAGTATTCAGGCTTTCATGGAACTTGTGTAAGTCATTTAGAGTTACCCAGAATGCACAACATTTAGGTAGATCTACTTTAAATTGCATCTGTATCTGTCTATGTTTGTATGCAAGTTTTTTTCAGTACATGTAAACTATGTCAATAGTACATTGATATCATTGTTTTTGATGGACTAATACAGTTATGAAGAGACGGTAATACTCAACCCTAAGAAACAATATAAAGGCATAGATGACAGAAATAAAACTTTTTAAATATTGATGTCAAAATATATCATGTTTATCAATTTTATATGTAGGTGGAAAAATATAAAGAAGTATAAACTTGAATGAATAAAAAATTATAAAAAAATGAGAAACGCTAGTAATTACTAAGAGCAAAGAAATTGGGTTGTAATAGATACTCTAATAGCGCCTAGAATCAGTTTTAAAAGCACCAACGGTTGTAAGGTCCCGTAATTATTCGCAAGAAATAAAATTGTAATGGATCCATTGGAAAATATTTTGATTACATTTTTCTTGTTTGTTTGATTTACTCTGTTTGTATTTTATTAATAACGATTTGTGATTTTATGCCTAAAAAACAAGTTTTTTTTATATCCAAGATTATGCAACTATGCAATGTTGCAAAATTTTATAAAATAATTTACTTCCAACCCCCATTCCGTACCATAATATTTCATCACTGTACCATGAATTTAAATGACAATTCTACCAATATTACAAATTTAGTATAGTGGGGATAATCCTCCCTAAGGATCCTGTTTCGTTAAGCTTAGCAATTGCAGTATCTTTTAACATTTTATATTTTATTTATTCATCTTTTAAGGCTTTTCAATTAGAGTGTTCTAGTTATTACATTTTTCATGGATTAAGATTAACAAAAAAATAATTATTAGAAAAGTTTTGTGAATTATCAAGTACTTTACTTAAAGTCATCATCGGGGCGTGGGGATTAGCGCGCGGAGTGTCCAGAATGGCCGATATAAATATTATATGTTTTGCGGAAAAGCACTATTTATGAGATTTATGTGGTACTTCAATTTTTTTTAAGTTTCCCATGATTCATCGGATTGTAATAAAAAGATTCGTATTTGATTTCAATTTTGTACATATAGTGGTTAATATCATTATGTAGAACAATAATATGCTAAATATAAAAATTCATTTTTAAATTACCGAATTAATAAAAATTCCAGAAAACCAATAACGACATTTTGTAAGTGTTAAGTTCAAGTATCGTTCACCCTCTTATTGTTAATCCAATTTTGAAAACTATATGAAATTTATGTGCGGATAAATGCATTTTTATGACATGATATATGTAGCCGAGTAACTTGAAAATTATTTAGTTAAAAGGATTTCTCTCTTAAGTATGTATTAAATACGAAGGTAAAAAAATTTTTTCAAAAGACTTGTAGTAAAAGAAAATTTTCAATGTAAGTATAAAGCTATTGTACGATCACAATTTTTTTAATCGTAAAATTCCTTAATTATACGAGTCGAAACCATAACTGTATTATCATGTTAAGTTTTCGATGTGTATAAAATAAAACTCATAAGAAATCAGTTTTTTTGAAATGAGTAGTGAACAGCGATGTACTTGTGCAACTATTTAGGTTTTTAAAGGAATCTTTGCCAAAATAATTTTTCAATTACACTGTGGTATTCCAAGATCAGCGGTCGATCACCTAGCCAGTAGCGAGTCGGGTCGGTAGAAAGATCCAAAAAAATTGCGAACAGAGATAGGATGAATACTCGCAACTTTTTTCTCAATAGTTATACAATAAATAATAATATAAACCTTTGGCCTCATTATTATACCAAGCACATCCTATACGGACAAACCTACGTAACAGCTGGTGTTGGAAGTGCGATATTTTTGCAAGCTGCTAATTTTTTTGATCTGCATTAGAGTTACGATGGGGCAGAAGAAATAATAGACAGAGCAGGGATAAGCGAGGTACAAGGGGTAGACTTACAACAACGCATCGACTATACTGGCACACAAGAACTTTCAATGGACATTACGGAAGATGAAACAATTAGAATAACCGAAGAACACGACCTGGAATCATAGGAAGAGTGGCACATGGATAACAAAAAATATAAAGTGTTACTATAAAATGATGAAAAAATTGATATTAATATAGTAAGAGAGAATTTAATTTAGAAGCTACGAGACCACGAGTCATACAAACAATCTACAAACAATATTTCCTGCAGCCTATCCACCATTGAAAGGAGCGATCCCCAAAACGCTAACCAATAAACGGGCAGTAGGGATCTCCAATAAACGATGCGACATCTACAGCCCTTACACAAGCGCAAGCCAAATCAAGTATATGGGGTCAGAATGAAAACTACGGAAATATTTTCCCACAAATAATTATACAATTCGCAACAAAAATAATAATTAAAACGATAAAGCGATGCCTCCACGATTCTCAGAGACAAATCATCTACATTAGACTGACAATAACTTTACGACTATGCGGTTACAGTTTACAGCCTCCTTACAGCATACAACAAACGAATCACATACACGCTCCCTGCAGACCACGTCACTAAATTACCTAATAAGTAACGTACTTATATTCGACGGAGATCCTATCAAGCTATTATTTAGCTTGGTTGCTAGCTACCTTTGAATAAAAATTTCACCTTCCATTAGGTACCTTTGGTTTTTCTTACGTATTTGCATGAGCTGAATCTAAATCCGTGAGGAACTTTGCTCTAAAACCCGGCAGTTTTTTTTTATTAACAAATTATCTCAACAATTAATAAAAAATAACAATTTTGGACTAAAAAAACTTTTATAATATATTTTGGGTCATATTAAGCAGAAAAGTTGTCTTTACATTTTTTTGTAAGAGCTGTATTTTTAGAGTAAACAAATCTCAAAGTTTCAAAAAATCAGTTTTTTGCTGATTTTGACTGCCTTCTACTCAAAGCTCGCTTGGCCGATTTCAACTCAACGCCACTTAAAATGTGCGCTAATTACTGTAAACTGATAGTTTTTTACCAGCTACCCATACTTTTGGGGGATCGAGCAAGACATGACACACATGCAAAGTGGTTTTTAGACCGATGCTGCACTGTCCGTATACTTTTATACACATATAAATAAAATATATGTATACAGACCAGTGCAGCATCGGTCTAAGAAACACTCTACATTTGTCTCATGTTTTGCTTGATCTCTCAAAAGTACGAGGAAACTGTTGAAACACTATTGATTTAATTTAGTTCGCGCACGTTTTGAGAGGCGTTGAGTTAAAATCGGTCAAACGAGCTTTGAGTAATAGGCAGTTGAAATCAGCAAGACTGATTTTTCGGAACTTTGAGATTTTTCTACTCCAAAACTACAGCTCTTACGAAAAAATGTCAAGACAATTTTTCTGTTTTAAATGGACCAAAATATATCATAAAATTTTGTTGAGCCCGTAATTGTTATTTTTTATAAATTGTTCAAATAATTTGTTGATAAAGTAAAACTGCGTGGTTTTAGAGCAAAGTACCTTACAGATTTAGATTCAGCACATAAAAATACGTAAGAAAAACCAAAGATACCTAATAGAGGGTAAAATATTTACTCGAAGGTAGCTAGTAACCGAGCTAATTTGAATAAATGACTAGGATAGTAGCTTGGACAGTAAGACTACTGTATACAATTTTTTTGATCGATATTCTAGCAACAAGGCTGAATGGCAGAGTGAGTGAGTTCATACTACGACTGGCACAGTTTTCAGCTGTAGGTAAATTTCTCACCGAATTAAAAAAAAAGATACACTAGCATTAGCAACACTACAAGACTCTGAACAAAACTAAGAATAACTGCACAGCAAAAAAAAGAACCGATAAAATCATGTCGCAACCGCGTTTAGGCCCAACGTAATAGAAAGTATGAAGTCAATGCGTATGCATGTGTGGGTGCAATGTAATTGCACACACACACACGCTTAAAAATAATTCTGTTCGAAAAATCGAGTATAGAAGCCGTGTTCTATCTATTAAATAATATAAAGTAATGTAGCGAATATGGTCACTCGACAAAAAAGTAAAAGAAATTATTTTGAGACGCAGAAAAAAAAGATAAGACGTTAGAACAGAAAAAAAACGACATACCTACGGCTAACGGTACCCAAATAATTAAAAACACCACACATACAGAGAGTATATAAGTTGCGCGTATTGAAATCGTAAAAATCACAGCACAAACGTGTGCCACACCATAGTAAGAGATGCCGATAATGAAAAATTAAATCACAATTAAACGCGAGAACAACATCACTATAATTTTACTCACAATCAGAGGATAGGTGATTCCCACAAGACGCTAAATTATAATAAAAATTATAACTACACATATCCCCGCAATGGCCACCCAATCAACAATGACTGCAACTTTTATGATTACAAAAAGAAGTTATTATAATAACCGAGATTACAACCAGAGCGATGAGAGATACAAGAAGTATAGATGCAAAAATTACAACAGTGAAAATTATAGTAATGTAAACTTTAATTGTAGGGATAAAGAACCTCCTTATAATAATAATAATCTAAATTGTTACATGATAAGCAATTCTTTTGCGGAGCCTCTGAACTGCTAAGATGCTTGCCAGATTCCATAGGCGTCAAGCGGGGCTAACCAGTAATCAGAATTGTGAACAGTGCGCCCGCAAAGAAAGTACAGTCGGCGGACAATATTCGCTTCGTGCAGCAATCTGAAACAGCGCCGTCTGTATCACCTGCGTGGGAAAAAACGGCGGTACTAACTCACAAGAATACATAACATCTTGTGGGCCATGACCTCTCATAAATCTTTTTTGAGGCATTGATGGATCTCTTGTAACTAAGTTAAGTTTTTTTAGTGTTGGGTATAAGTTTCGAACCGAAAGTAATTTTTTCACTGCTTTATAAGAAAAAAAAAAGTTATCCATAAGAAATACATGTGTTTTGTGAGTTAATGTGGACAATTTTTTCCGTTGGTGGCGCTGTTTCAGATTGATTCACGAAGCGAATAAGCAGGAGACTAGCACTACTAGGCGGCAAAGGTAAGCAATCAGCAGCAGTGGCGCTGTACACTCTGTTCCTGCATGATGCCTCACGTTTGCTGTAGTGTAGGTTTGTTTTGCCAGCCCATTTTTTGTCGCGTTCTTGACATTTAGCAGTCTTTTTTCGACTGTCGCCGCGAAAATTTTATTTTGTACGACTATGTACGGCAAGATATGGTTACCTGTTGCTAATATTGTTGCTGTACTCTTACAAAATACACCATACTGCTACCGTTACTTGTCAATTTTGAACCTCACTTTCCTGCTGTTTCTGCTGCTGTTTACAAGTTCGACTTCTACCAGATAGCGACGGTAAAAAAAATTCTGGTAAATGTCAACAACATGAGAAAAATCGACTGGAATAACAAACCTATATCATAGAAAACTTGAGGCATCATGCAGCAAGAGCGGGCACAGAGTTAATGCTGCAGATGGCTTTATTTTGTCACTTCTTCACGCTGGTTGCCTTCGATTTCTGTCGTCTGCTGCACTCACTATCAATAGGGCCTTACTAATGACGCAGACATGGGCGATAAAGTACAGCACAGAGCAATGCAGATAACAAACTGTACGACTAATGCGCAAACTAAGCCACTGTACCAATTAACTCAAGGACAGGTGGCTGCAAGAGCACAAAAGAATAACAGGTTACCCGAAACCCCGGCATCGACTATGATACAGCTGATTATAGTGTTGAAAAAACCCTTTGCGAGGTAAAAGTTAATGAGAAAGATAGTATAAATAAATTTTTATGAAGATAGGGAATAATAGAACAGATAATACTAAAATTTATGTTATTATTTTTAGTTCTAATCAGGAGCATCGCGTGGAAAAAAGAAAAGAAGAAAAAAGTTTATGTACAATTTTTTAATACAGCAAGATGGCTTTACAATTAACACGCGGAGAATGTAATTATCAAACGATTAAGAGGTTTGTAATATTTTGTAACGATTAAAACATTTTAGTAGTAAAAATAATTTTTAGTTTGTAATAACAAAAATTGACCACGTGAAATAAATGAAAAAAGAATGTCAAAAAAATTATAACAGAAAATAAGAACAAAATTAGTGATGATACTGTAATAAAGAATCAATATAAAGACATATATAGTAGTAATAACGTTACTTGTATCACAAGATATCGTAACAGGATGAATACATACAAATACACAAAAAAGCAAAAAATAAGAACGATCATTAAAATAGAAAAAAAAATAAAGCGTCAAAACAAACAAAATGGAACGTAAAGAAGTTAACAAATTAAAAAAGGTCCGATTATAATAAATGGCTAGTATATAAACACTTCTTAGGCATGCGTCAATCCTCACTTAACACGAATGTAATGAGTAGATTTCAAAGAACGTGAAGAATGCGAATTTTGAAGACTACAAAAGATTTATTCGTCATTTAAGTTCGCATTAGTTTTATTAGATACATAACAATAATTTCAGATGGCATTCGACCTAGAAAACCGACAGTCTTTTGCTTATAGAGATAAAAGAATAATAAGACAATTTTTCATTAAGACCAGATTACACAATGATCGACAAAAAAAAATCACTGGAAATTAAAAAAACTGAGTCATTAGTTCGTCGAGACTAAAAACAAAAAAATGTGGAAAAATGCATATGCATTACACGTACATGAACAGAAATAAATAAAAACACTTTGGAGAAAAATAATACTTCAGTAGACTCCATCGTCACCGCATGACAGAGTCATCAAGGAGAGAAATATGTGCAGCAGTAAAAAGAAGAAAGAAAATATAAATTTTTTAGGTTCCACGAAAAACGACGGAAAGAATCTTGATATACCGAAAATGCTTTTGAACATAAGCATTAATCCTCTAAAAAAGAAGAGCCAAATTAACAAATTTCTTGTTGGAATCTGAAGAAACTTAAATAAGAAATAATTACTGATATAATCAACACATTGTCCAGGGTTCGAATCCCGTTGAAACATATCGACATTTTTTCCCGGGCTTTTTCGATAGGAGGAGATATTTAGGATACTGAAAAACCACATATCTGATTTTTGAGTCGATTAGTATTTTTTCGAACGATGTCTGCACCTCCAGGAGCTTCCTTCCCAGGAAAGCTAAGACCTGGCTAGCTGGTTGGTTAAATCACTATCGATTTCAACGGTTGGTACGGTAAGGTGAATAGTTAATGAAAGAGTTCCTTCTATTAATCTGATACCTTCTGGGGTGTGCTTGAGACGATCGCTGCGCCCTGTAAATAGTACCTAGTAGGATGGATGGACGAGTCGTCTAAGGGGAACATTGCACTAGGGGCCAGCATGAAAGACTTGCACACTCAGGGCGGGGAACCAGGGAAGTTTAGGAAACAAGGGATAAGTTAGGTAGGTAGGTTAGATTAGAAAATAAAGGTGAATACATAAATGCCCAGAAATGGGTATACGTGGAATGATAATCCAAGTACAAATTAAATAGTAAGGTAAGATTTGACATCATATAAAATCGCGAGACATGTAAAGAACTCGCCGACAACAATAGTATATTATGCACCTAGGGAGTAAAGTAGGCTGTGTACGCCCGGCGAGTAGTTAGCGCCCGAGCGTAGCGAGGGCGCTAAGCTCGCTGGGCGTGCAGCCTACTTTAATCCCGTGGTGCATATACGATTTTTTAACATCCCCAGCCATAAAGTTCGTTTAACGCGTATAGTGACAGTCGTTCAATAT